>OX359269.1:2442500-2652500 GCA_947179155.2 Hedera helix | reverse complement strand
AAAATATACCTTTTAAGATTTTACGGTATTTTCCAATTACACATCGGCCACAAAGATTGTACATGTCTTCAAGAACAGCTGAACATATGACTTGGCATGCGAGATCTCCAGCTAAAGATGAAGAACTTAACCATCCAGCAGATGGGAAGGCTTGGAGAGATTTCAACTTAGCACATCCTGGGTTTGCATTAGAACCAAGGAATGTGAGACTTGGATTATCAACAGATGGTTTCAACCCTTTCAGTCACTCAGCTGTTCCTTACTCATACTGGCCTGTGATTGTGACTCCTTACAACTTGCCTCCTTGGATGTGTATGAAACAACCATACTTATTTCTTTCACTCATGATTCCTGGTCCCAAGAGTCCTGGAAAGAATCTAGATGTTTACTTGAGACCTCTGATAGACGAGTTGAAGATATTGTGGGCGGATGGAGTACAAACTTGGGATGTTTCGACGAAAATAAATTTCAATCTTCGTGCAGCGCTTATGTGGACTATCAGTGATTTTCCTGCTTATGGCATGTTATTTGGATGGAGTACACATGGGAAGATGTCTTGTCCATATTGTATGGAGCATACAAAGTCTTTCACTCTACCACATGGTCCAAAACCCTGCTGGTTTGGCTGTCATCGTCGTTTTTTGCCAATAGATCACCTTTTCTGAAGAAATAGAGACAATTTCAGAAAAGGAAAAGTAGAGAATGATATGCCTGTAGCACGATTGTCTGGGACAGAGGTACATGACCGTGTGATGAGATTGCCAATAATCCCATTTGGTAAGAGTACTAACTCAGAAATAATTAACAGGTTTGGTGAGTCTCACAATTGGGTTCGGAGAAGCATATTTTGGGAATTACTTTATTGGTCTACAAACTTGATTCGTCATAATCTAGACATTATGCATATTGAGAAGAATGTGTTCGACAATATATTTAATATCGTGATGGGTGTAAAGGGCAAGACGAAAGATAATGATAAGGCACGGTTGGATATGAAAGATATTTGTAAGCGTCCTGGTTTAGAGCTTTATCAATCACCTAATGGAAAGATAGTCAAACCTCATGCAAAGTACACCTTATCCAAAAAGCAGGTAGAAGATGTATGTGCATGGATTAAGTCTCTGAAACTACCAGATGGATATGCGTCAAACATTACAAGGTGTGTTACAGGTGGAAAAATACAAGGGATGAAGAGTCATGACTGCCACGTGTTCATGGAGAGACTCATGCCTATAGCATTTCGGGACTTGCTTGATAAAACAGTTTGGGATGCTTTGACTGAGCTTAGTCATTTTTTCAAAGACATATGCTCAAAAACGTTAAATGCAAATGACATGGACATACTTGAGAAGAACATCATTGAGATCACATGTAAACTTGAAAAAATATTCCCACCTGGGTTTTTTGACTCCATGGAGCATTTGCAAATTCATCTACCATATAAAGCTCGTTGTGGTGGTCCAGTTCAATATAGATGGATGTATCCTTTCGAGAGGGTGATGGGAAACCTTAAGAGGAAGGTAAAAAGCAGAGCTTACATCGAGGGTTCGATATGTGAGGCGTACAGTTTTGATGAGATATCTACATTTGTTTCAGACTATTTCCCCGACGAGGTCTTGACAAAGGCCAATCGAGTTCCAAGACATGATGATGGGGGCAACGTTGAACTTAATGGTCGACTTTCTATATTTGGTCTACCTGGGCACGCTTATGGTAAAGGAAAACGCATATTCCTATCTGAGGCAGAATTACATGCGACACATACTTACATTCTTCTCAATTGCGAGGAGATTGACAACTTTGTGAGGTATGCATGTAAAACTCATATTTAACTTAAATCTCATATACTGTAATTTCATTATTTAACATTTGATGCCGAGTTAATAATATGTATAATGTACATGTAGAACATACGATGCTGAGTTAATAACAAATCAGCACGACATCACTGATAAAGAAGTTGAACTGAGTCGTGATCAAAATTTTGCAAAGTGGTTGAAGGACAAAGTAAGTTATTTAACTTAATTAAGTATGACTTAATTAGTACGAATTCATTTTATTTAATTTATGAAACATTTATAACAATATATTTAACAATTGTAGGCTCTTAATGATGGTACAATTAATTCAAATGTACAAGTCTTAGCCATGGGCCCAGACAGGGACCAAGTCACTCGCAATGGTTATAAAGTAAATGGCTATGACTTTCATACGAAGCCATATGCCATCGGTAAAAGAACAACCAATATTGGAGTGTTTGTTCAAGGAGATTGTTACAATGAGGTTGGTCGTGCCTTTTATGGGGAGTTGGAGGACGTTATTGAGTTGTCGTACAAGGGTACCTACGGAGGTCAGATTAATCTGTTTAAGTGTCGTTGGTTTGATTCAGAAAAAGGCATACGTGTCGATCGACATGGAATTGTCGACATTGACCTCAACAAAAGGACATATATGAATGCACCATTTGTGTTGTCAACTCAAACACAACAAGTATATTACACTCCTACTCCTATTCGAAAAAGGGACCGCCTACAGATTGGCAAGTTGTCATTCATACTCCCGCACACAATCGTATCCAATCACTAGACGGAGAAGTCTACCAAGAGGAGACGTTACATAACCCTCCTATAATAAATGTCGATGACAACAATCAACTCAACAATTTAGAGGGTGGAGGTGATGATGATGAATTGGATCCCGATTTAGTACAGCAGTTAGATGACAGTAATACTGAGGAGGAAGAGTTTTTAAGTGACACCGACACTGAATCTGAAACATGTGATGGTTATGATTCTCCATATATTCGTGAAAATAATTCTGAATCTGACAGCGAGTTTCATTAAAATGTATGTTTAATATACATGTTTTATATACACTTGTCATTAATAATTGCACACATGTTTTATATATTGTTGGCCTGCCATAAACCATTGCACACATGTCATAATCATTTACATTTAATATGTCATTTTTTTAAATAGATGTCATCTTCAGCACCGCCTAGAAAGCGCGGTTTGGGTCGGGATAATCTAGATGACCGCATTCCATTGCAGATTCGCCCTGATCCAGACAACACGTAAGTTATTAATTAACCATATAGTAGTATAATAAAAAAGTATTATTGTTGTATATATATTAATATAAATTATTGTATATTTCAGCGATTTTGCAGATATTAGGGTTGTTAAATGTATTGCACAACTGTGCCTGCAAAACTGGCCTACCCCAGCTGTTACGTGGGCCAACACACCGCTTGCCCACAAGGAGGCATGTTGGCAGGAGTTTCAGGTATTTTTTCCTAAGTTACAGATATTCTATTCACCTAATGTTTACTATTATCAGATTATAATAGAACTATTTTAATGTTATTATTGTATTTTAATTTCAGAAAAGATACAAATGGGACGAGGCACAAAACAGTGTTATACAGACACTGTTCTGGCAAAAGTGTGCTGTTCGAACAAAAGACAATATAAAGAAGGAGCGAGAAAATGCACTCCACAATGCTGGCATAGACCATCCTGACCATGCTGAGGAGTATATGCATGAGTATGCCCCGTGGTGGTGCTCACACGATATCTGGGCTGAGATGTGCCAGCAGTGGCGGAGTGAGGAATGGGCAAGGAAATGTAGGACTGTTGCCAGGAACAGATCCACTGGTGTACTTGAAGGGGAAAAGCCAAAGGGTACATATAAAGGTGGTAGTATATCATAGGCGGAACATTTCGCTCAAAAGGTACGAAGTTTGTTATATAGTAGTTTATTTATGTTTACAGTCATATATTTATTTTATTAGTATGCATTTGCATTATATAAACATATATTTATTCACTTGTCATATTTGTAGTCTTGTGGATCCGAAAGCCAAACTGTAAATTGGTTGGATGTGTATGTGGCGACCCGTGATGGTCTGCCTGATGCTTTGCGGATACGGGTATGTTTTTATCTACGTTATATGTTTATAATTGTTTGATGTTATTATTAATGTTGATTATTTACTTGTAACTAATCAATGTATAACTTTATTACAGGACACTTACAGTCAATTAATGGACGAGCGGTATCCCCCTGGCAGTCCTCGTCCGTCAATTGATCAAGAATTATGGGAAAGGGCGTCAATTGTAAAGAAGAATTTTGTCAAGGGCCAAGGACAGCGAAGACGGCCGATTATTAGTCCTTCTGGCAGCTCGGGTAGCCACTCTAAGCAAGCATCATACAATCCGACGACACATAATGCTGCGGAGTGTGTTCGAGCCATATGTAGAGATCCTGCCCTCCTGCGTGAACTGCAAGATCATCTTAAGGCGCTGAGTCCCGTGTCCTTATCTAATGCAGTGGCGACAGCAGCAAGTCAGACAGACCGGGAGGAGGCTTCGCATGACGAGGTAATCTTATCAATTGCTACAATTAAATTAATCACTCAAAAGTACTATATATATATAAAGATGTTTCAAACATGTTTTGTTTTGTTTTTTTTCAGGAACGTACGTAGCAGCCTTATATCTCGATGATGCATGAGCTACATATCTTTCCTGCATTCCCTTTTGTGCTCATTTTATGTTATATCACATGCACGATCGAAAATATTATTGTAATTTTGGGATTTATTGTATATATATGTATTTAGATTAATGGATGTTGATTTTATGTCATTATTTGGAATGAATTTAGTATTTGCTTGGAGATCTAGATAAGATCTTATTGTGATGTGTGTTGGGATTTTAATACAGGTTATAAAAACTGGGGAAATCAGAAAATCAGAAAAAAAGATTTATTTATTTATTATTATCTGCGACCGAATTCGATCGCTAAAGGTCGGTCACTAAAGTTACTTCCGTCGCTAAAAAAATCGGTCACTGATGACGGTCGCTGAAATGTGTCGGTCGCTATTATTCCTTACGGTCGCTAAAAATCGGTCGCAATTTCCGTCGCAAAAAATTTCGGTCGCTAATATCGGTCGCATGACGTCGTGCCACGTCAGTACAATGCTGATTAGGCTCTAGCGACCACATCGGTCGCTGTTTATCCGGTCGCTGTTATCGGTCGCTAATGTGCACTCTAGCGACCAGATTTTATGCGACCGCCTTTAGCGACCTATTTCGGTCGCTATGTTAATACTAGCGACTGCAATCGGTCGCTAAATGTCGGTCGCTAATAGCTGTTTTTCTTGTAGTGTACCTGGAAGATTAACATAATGGAAGATCTTAAGGATATTGATATACATCTAAAGCTTAATCTAAATAACATTGAAGAAATGCCCAACGACTATTTGACAAAGATGGCGTCATCCACGTGAACGTTGCCACTAAAGATTGATGTGATATAACAGAGTAGAAAGTAAGCTGATATGTTAAAGCAGAAAGCAAGCTGACATAGCAAAGAGCAATAGTAGAAATCAAGCTGGCATTTCTTAAATATCAACATCAAATATCTTTAATATCAAAGCATGTTCTGTGACAGCCCCAAAATCCGTCTTCAATAACCCTGGATCTGGTCCGTCAAAAGTAATCTCAATCCTGAGTTTAAGTCGTTACACGAACAACCTTCTCATTATTATACACAACATTACATAAAAGATAAAATTTAATGCTGTTAAAACTCAATATATTAATTGATAAACTTAATTAACTTTCAAAAATCTTCTATTCCCAAAATCGCAATCTTTACATCGCTCTTTTATATCTCTAGATCATATACATTATAATTTAATATATAATATTTACCTCTATAAGTTATTCTTTATAATCCAGTAAGCTGAATATATGATTCATCAAACTAGATTATCAAAACAGCAAGCTGTAAGATACGCTAATATTGTTTGTGAAGTCACTCTACGATCGTTTGGCTTGGCAGTCTATGCTCGCAGAAAACTTGGACAGTGGAATTTCACTCTACGATCCCACAGTAAAGTTACTCAACGATTTGCTACTTTAAGACCAAGCACTCTACGATCGACTGAGACTCACTCTAGATCGCTGAGGCTCACTCTACGATCATAACCACAGATCAATAAAGCCAATGCAACAACTGTTTCCCATTACAGCAACCTGAGTTTTCTATTCAACATACCGTATATCCAAAGCCTTCAAGAATTTCTTCATTTACTTCGCTGAAAATGTTAATTTAAAGCAAGAATGAGCACAACGGCTCAGCAAGTCCAACAGCTAACACATAACACGTAGGTTATATTTAATTTATGCTTTATGCTCCATGCTTGGCATTTATATAGGCATCATGCTTATCATGCGTTGCATTTATAAAATCTACCCAGGCTTACCATGCATGTCAATGTTACCATGTTATATAACTCATATAACACACATTCGATTCATAGCATTAATTATATATAACAGCTATTAACAACATATGATTGTACACAGACACATTTACAATCAGATAACACATAACATGAGTGCACATTTAATAGTTTATGCATATAAAACATAACACTAAAAAACTTGCAGGGATAACACAGATCACTGAAAGACTTGCCTGATACGCGCATTGACTTACGCTACCAGTCTGAAGTCCTGCGTTCCATCACTAACGCTCATACAATTCCAATTACTGCATCCGCAAGCCCTAAAACGCTTGCCTGCCAATTAGGAAGGTGCATGAGAACTTAGTTGTCATTCACAAAAGAATTGACTCTACCACACGGCAGTTCTTATCTATTAACTCAAAATTTATTAGACAATATTATCCTCCTTGGATAATATTTTAATTACGGATTAGTATTATTATACATTAATAATACATCACTACGTTACCAACTGTACTCAAGTACGAAACACCACCTTAATTGGTTACTAATATTATTAATCCCTTAGTAATATTCTCTCAATTACCAATATTATTAATCTAGTAATAATATTTTAACACCATTAAATATTTAATAATAATTTACACCTTTAGTAAATTTAAAGACTTAAACAATTTAAATATAAATTGTTTAATCACCTCATTATTCCTTTAATTTCTTCACATTATTTATTTAATATTAATTAAATAAACAATTTACTCACTTAACTTTACTTGTTTATTTACCTTCACATAAACAATTATTTCATTAACCTTAATTCCCTTTTATTATTATTTAATATCACTTGAATAATAATTAAATTAATTAATTAACTATTCTCAATTCCTTAATGATCATTGAATATCATTCTAGTAATAATTTCTTAATTACATAACCTCATTTATTATAACAAATGATCACTTTATTAACTTCATCCCACTTTAATTATTATTTAATTTAATATCCTTTAAATAGTAATTAACTAATTAATCACCCTTATTTTTTTAAAAAAAATAAGTAATTACCTTTTTATATTTATCATTCTTTAATTATTATTTAATACCTCTTAAATAATAATTAATTACTTACCCATCCTTATTCATTATTGAATATAACTCACTTTAATTATTGTTGCACAATAATTAATTAAATACCTTGTTTCAATTACAATGAAACCTTTATCGTTATCATTAATCATTTGATATTAATTACTCATTGTCTAATATTATTAATCTGTTAATAATATTTTAATTAATAAAATATTTCCTGAAACCGGCGACTGAACCGAGGTTCAGGGCCTGAACACACTGTCTGGGCTGGCAGCTCTACGATCGTCGAATGGGGATCACTCAACGATTTTCCAAGACTGGTCCAGACTGTTCTACGACTCGACGAGTACAAAGCACTCTACGATCTCGAGTGGACTCTACGATTTCCAGTGACTAAGGCCACTCTACGATTTTCAGTTACTAGGGCCACTCTACGATTTTCAGTGACTAGTGTCACTTTACGATTTTCAGTGACTAGGGTCACTCTACGATTTTCAGTGACTAGGGTCACTCTACGATTTGTGAGTGGGAACCACTCGACAATTCACAAGTCTGATTTAGACTGCTCGACGATCCCTTGTGCGAGCTTACTCTACGATCTACCGAGTAACTAAACGAAGTCACTCTATGATTTACACCTAAGCTCACGGCTTAGTTCTTTCTCAATATTATAGTGGGCTCTACGATTTCCGATTGAGGCCACTCTACGATTCTCAGGTTTACCCTACTATTCTTTCTCCTGACTTGGTTAAGTCATTCATTGGCTGAAGGGTGAGCTCTACGATCAGAGTGCAACCACTCTACGATTCTTACCGCAACTAAGGAAAATTCCCAGATTTACACTAGCTTCATACAACATACCAAAACTCATTTTAACCTTTCTGGTTTACTCTTTAGACTAACAAAACGTCTAACATATTACATAAAGAGGTTCTGATTTTGAAAACAGATCATTGGACAGAAGGTTTAACCACCTCGATTCTCTTAGACTGTTAATCAAACACTTGGTGAGCATATGGGAATAACTTCAAAAACTGATTATCTAAAGTAAACAAAGACTCTTCCATACCTACTCCAACCTTGTATCGTCTGGACCATTCTTGGTCCTTAACACAGATTTCTCCCAACCGAAAACCACATCTAAACCAATAATAAGTCAATACACCAGTCCATTCTAAAGTTTTATGAACATGAACACCAAGTACAGACCAACTGTGGTTCAGACTCTTAATGTTGACTGGGTAAAAAAAAAAAATCAAAACCATTATTCTAGTTCTGATTCAATCATTAACTAGTTTCAACAGCATTCAACTACCGAGTTCACATTACTCTCATTTAAACACCTCATATGCAACTCTAGCATATTCTGTTTCCTTAATCCAAAATAAGATAAAACTAGTTAAATCAAAATAACCGGATAATACCTTCAATTTTTGACAGATGATTTACATTCAGATTCTGCCTTCTCCGAATAGCATGAACTCCTCTGAAGTTTGCATTTACTTCAAGCTCAATATCTCTCTTAGCCTAAATGAACGCGAAGGGGAAATGAGGGAATGACTGAGGTTATACAACACTCTATCAGCCTTAAACAACTCTGAGGAGTTGGACCCTATAGCCCCCCCTATGCCTGATTTGTTCCTTCTTTTCGCAACACTGATTCCTTGAGCTTTGCACAAACTGCGCGTGCTCTGCTTTTTCTGAGGTTTTGTCCCTAAATGAGTGGCACTCTTACTTTTCCACCGGGTTATGTTATTACTCTTGGGCTGGGCTGCTATTTGTTTTGTTAATTAAACAATTGGTGGCCCAATTGTTACTTATATTGCAACTAAGCTTTGGGTTGCCCAAATTAAATTCCTAGTGAAAATATAAAATATTAATACCCCACTATCAATAACTTTCCCAATGGAAATAAATATAACATTATTAATGTTTACGAAATCTCATTAATTAATAACCATATTAATTAATTTACACATCCAGCTTAACGTGCTAGCTATTTAATTAAATATCACACAGCTCATTTACCCTATCAAACTTTGATACTATACCACCTGGGTTGGTCCATTAATTTAATTAACCCATTAATTGAACCTTCCTTAAATTCCTTTAATTACTTCAACACATAATTAAATAAACCAAGCCATCATATAATAATTTAATTTAATCCTCTAGAAATTTACAATTACAGTCAATAATTCCATTTCTCTATATTAAAATATTTCGGGTCGCTATATTCTTCCCCTCTTATAATAATTTCGTCCCCGAAATTTCAATATAAGGTATCTCAAAAATATGAGGTAATTCTTCCTCATCATGCTTTCTGCACCTATATACTATATAGATACATAACTTAGTGTATACCTTATCTTATACCCCTTCAACCAATTCTAGGTTTTAAACTTCTAACAATTATTTTCCTCAGATTAAGTTTTTAACTTAATCCTTACAAATGATTCCATCCTTGGAATTAGCACTACATCCTTACAACATTTGCCCCGCCGATCAATCTTATTGATTATCTTATCATAGGCATTGTTTTACTTATTGTTTTATAATTACTGTCCTAGTCCCTCCGTGACTGGACTCTAATTCCTTTCTAGCGATCTTTACCACTTTACTAGGGTTAGTTTTATGTCTTAACCTCAAATTTTGCTCGAATCCTCGAAAGCTTAAAATTTTCTCAAATCGACTATCCACTACATCCTTAGTAAATGATATGTGTGGTATGCAAATAAATGGAAAAAAAATTCCATATTGCGATTTACCGGTAAAATCCTAGATGGTTCGATCTTAAATTTCTTGTTAAAACGTTTTCAAAAATGTGATCGAACCATGAAATATTGTAAAACAAGAAGTTAGGAAGACAACGACACTGAGTTTGTGTCATTTGAATGTGTAGATGTTATTTTGTTTAAGTTTGAACAAATTGAACCAAGGATTTGTGAAGTTAGTTTTCACTTTGTCCTTGTGAGCCATTTTGAGTCTAGTTCCGGTTGGAATTTGAATTTGTGATCTAAAGAGAAGTTGTAAATGGGGAAATTCTGATGAGAATGAACTTAAGAATCACCCCAAAATATTTTAAAATGAAAACGTTATGGTAGTTTTAGTAAAGGAGGGCCGAGCAGACAAAACTTAGAAAAGTTTCTGCAACACTAGGGCCAGGGCCCTAATTTTGTACTAAAAACTAGGGTCGGGGCCCTAGTCACTGTTCATGGACAGTGTATTTTTCGTTCCGGTTAGGGCCGGGCCATTCGGGTCGGGTCGGGTCGGGTCATTTAAGTCCAAATTGGATAAAGATGTTAAAATTAATATAATTAATTTGGGACCCAAGTATAATAATTATTTATTATAAATAATAAATAAAGTTAATAAAATCCATTATTATTATTTAATTGATAATAAATAATAATTGAAACAAATAAATATAATAGCTAATTATTTATTATTAAATAATAAATAAAGGAGGATATAAAGTTAATAAATAATTATTTATTATTTAATTAATATTAAATAATAAATAAGGATGATTAGATAATTAATTATTATTTAAAGGATATTAAATAGTAATTAAAGAAATATGAAGTTATTAAGGTAATTATTTATTATTTTAATAAATAAGGATAATTAGTTAATTAATTATTATTTAAAGGATATTAAATAATAATTAAAAGGAGATGAAGTGAATAGAATGATCATTTGTTATTTAATTAATATTAAATAATAAATAGGGTTAATTAATTAAGAAATTATTATTTAAATAATCATTAAAGGATTTGAGGATAATTAATTAATTGATTATTATTTAAATGATATTAAATAATAATTAAAGAGAAATAAGATTATGTAAATAATTGTTTATGCAAAGATAAATAAACAAGTAAGGTTAATTAGATTAATTATTTATTTAATTAATATTAAATAAATTAAAGGAAGAAATTAAAGGAATAAGGAAGTGATTAAATAATTTACATTTAATTGTTTAAATATTAAATATTACAAAATGAGTTAATTATTTATATTTAATAATATTACTAAGTGATTAAAATATTATTAAATGATTAATAATATTAGTAAGAGATTAAAATATTATTAAATGGTTAATAATATTAATAAGTGAGTAAAATATTATTAAATGGTTAATAATATTTGAATGTAGTTATATATTATCAATGTAGATTATATTTTGAGATGTTTGGTACATTCTTAAATGTCCAAATAATTAAGTAATGTAAAGGAAGAAAGTTTAATTGAATTAAACTAGTGTAAATAGTCTGTTTATGACTAATTTAGACAACTTATTAAAAAGTGGGTCGTGCGGAGAACGTGTAGTGAAGGCGTAAGTTGGTTAAGCGTACCCGATATGTCCAAACTGTATTTGGGCTAGGGTTTTTGTCCGGAACTTAAGGGTTCGTTTATTGGACATCTTAAGAGTTAATAATTTGAAGTTAGAGTCTTATATAAAGACTAATTAATAGTCATTGTATCTAATGATTATGTCAATTTTATATATAAATTGTAGGTTGAACAAAAGAAGCAAAATAAGCGTAAATGGTAAAAGCGAACGAGACAAGTTTTTCAAAACTTGCTCCTATGTGCATTTCTATGCAAAAATATGTTATTAAATTATTGATATGCGAATATATTGATGATATTTGTGTTATGTGAAACGCATGAAATATGATTATATGCGAAATATGTATAGAATAAGAAGTATGACTTGATATATGCTAGATGTGTATTATATGCGATGCATAAGAAGTATGAAGCATTCATAAAATGAAAAGTATGAAAAGCATGACATAAGTATAAAATGCAGAGTATGTTTAATATGTGAAGCATGCAATGTGTTATGTGTAGCTGTTAAACTTGTTGAGCTATCGTGCTCACTTTTGCTTAAAACCAACATTTTCAGATAGTGCAAGTTATTCGAAGTTTTTGATAAAGATCAAGAAACAGGAATACATATTACATTCACTGAAGATCTAGTATGACCATTGTAGATATCAGTTCGAATTGGACGGGTACCATTATTGTGTAGTATAAGAATTGACTGGTAGGTAATATGAGTGTTAAATACTCAAATTAATTGTAATAGAATGTCGTATCATGTATGATATTGAGACATATTAGGAATATTTAAAGATTTCGATTCTGGAATATACAGAGATGTTGTAAAATTGTAAATAAATGATTATTTAGCAATTATAATATTGTTGCAATTCATGAACAATAAGGAAAAGGTTGTACTCGTGTTGAACTGGATCCGAGGTTAAAGTGACCTGGATTCGGGGTCGTCGCAGTTTCCAATTTCATCCAGAGATCCTTCGCAGTCTTCTCCCTATAATCATTTACCAGAATGTTATTAACCTGGCATAGTCAAATTAGGCTTTGACCCTTCTGATCCAACTTCTCATATTCAGTAATTTTCTCCTATAACTTCGTTTCAATTGAAGATGTCCTTTCCATTTAAATGGTATCAATCAGCTTTAGATATTCAATTATCGTCCAAAAATCCGTATCCACAAGCAGATCCTTCATCTTCAATTTCCAAGGTTCAAAACTCTTCACATTGAACTTATGAATCTCAATCCATGATAACCCCTTATTCGACATTTTAAATTCGCCAATCCCATATCCCTTAAATAGGGTTAATTTATATTTTTGTCACTGTACTAGAGGTCGATTTTCATTATAGTTACTGACTATTTTTTTTGTTATAAACGCATTTTTATACTAAAAAAATGTTACAAAATGGTCATTCATTAAAGTTCCATCCAAAAAAGTGACGAAAATTATTGGCTAGACTAACGATTAACATGTGTTAATTATATGGCATGTGGACCATATCTAACATGGATCAAGAAGGAAATTTATTATAGCCAAAATAGATTATTTTTACCGATAAAAACATAGCCACGAGATTATATTTAATAAAGAAAATATAATAAGGAGATTTTTTTTCCAAAAAATCATTTTAACCATTCGCTTTCTCTCTCTTCTAATACATAAACAAATGACTCTTTCTTTCGTTCTCTAAAATTCTTCAAATCTTAACCATATTCAACCTTCAAATCGTTGATTCTTACTTGTCTTTTGGCCAAAATGGACCGATTAAATCTCATCTCCAATTTTAGGTTTTAATTTTCAGATGCACTTCTTTTTTTTTTTTTTGCTTTTTATGAAGGTGGATCGATTTGAATTTGATTGTAAATTAATGCGATTGATTTGTAATTTTGTTTGGATTATTGGGTTTTATTTGATGTGAATTTTAGTTTATGGGTTTGAATCCAAATGGTTTGTTTCCATAGCTCAATTTCACCTAACCAATGTATAGAGAATTAGAAGCTAAGCTTAAAAAGATGGCACCCCTTAATAAAAGAGTTGTTATGGTGTTTCGAGCAAGGTGTGGGTGTTCTGTTGGCAGAATGGAAGTTTTGGGCCCAAAGAAGGTTAAAAGGTTGTGTTGTGTTCAAATCTTAACCATGTTCGAGTGATTTATTCATAGTTTAATGTATTTCAATTGTTAAATCACTACAATACATACTTTTAGCTCCAAATTTGTCACTCAAAACTTTAGAAAACCTATTTGATTTGGGATTTCTGTAAAATCATTTAATCTGTTTGTTTAGGCCGTTGCGAGGGTGGGTGGTGCTGTTAGGGTTTGGGCCGAAAGAGGATGCAAACGAAGAGGAAGAAGAAGAGTGTCATGTGCTTTGCACATGATAATAAATATGGCAAAATTAAATACCACATCATCAATAACAGACAGTTACATCAGCAATTAAACCTCACGTGACATGCACGGTCAAGAATTTTTGTCATTTTTTTTGGACGGGAAGTTAAAGAATTCCCATTTTGTAAAAATTTTTTATGACTATAGTAATGCGCTTGTATCAAAAAAAGAATCCGTAACCACAATAAAAATTGAACCCTAGTACAGTGACTAAAACATATATTAATCCCCCTTAAACAGTAGGCTCTGATACCAAATATTAAAATTTAAGATTGAAATATAGCACAATTACACTGAAATTATATGAAGAATAAATAAAAAAATAAGAACACACGATATACACAAGTTCATCAATTTGACTAGTCATGCTTGTCTGATGTATTCATTAGATGCTCTGCACGTTCTACAATGATCCACACACCAAAAAAATATTTTATAGTAACTAAAAAAACATTAACTGCTATAACATAGCTTCAAGTCCAATAAATTAGTAAAATTCATAACTGGACTATTAATAAATCCCAAGTCTAATTACATCATGCGCTTGACTTCTAGGGGCGCTGCCCCTTTGCAACCCCCGTCAGCTTACCAGCGAGCTGGGTAGCCGCTCGCTCATCGAGGAGCGAGACCCCCAACTATCTTGTCATAGTGGTCATTAGTTGGACCCACAGAAGTATAAGTTAATCCTAACAACTTTTTTTTCTATTTTGTAATCTATTATCTCTACTTATTAAATTGGAAAATGAAATGTGGGTTAACAATGTTTTGTTTGAAACAATAGGCTATGTTTGGGAGAAACCTTGAAACTGTAGTCTTGGTCAGAAATTAATAGCCTGCAATTGTGTTCAGAATTTCTAGTTGAGTAGGCAGTGGTGATAAATTAAAATAATTAATAGATGGTGGAAAATATTATAAAAAATAAATTATAAGCATGGCATTTCGAAACTTATTAGTCTGATTTGCGTAGACTTAATGTCCAGCATAAAAGACATTTAATTTGAGATTTTTAGTATGATGTTTTTACAAATAAAACTATTTTGTAAAACCGGAAGATTTCCAATTATGCCAAGCATATTTACCAGAAAATTATAACAGCGCGACAAATTGAACATATAGTATGTTTTAATAGTCAAGTGCAGCATCGTGACAAAGTGCATTATAACGGAATTCATATGTTTTTGGAATTAACTAACTTGTGCCATCTAAAGTATTGAGATACCACTCTTCTATTATTCAAACAACAAGAGCATATTTCATTCTTCTTTACTGTGCATGGCAAAATAAACGATTTATCCACATGCGGTATCATTTTCTTTCGTACATCAATTTAAAGTTCAAACTTTCCGCAACTAGTATTCCATGTGAGAGATTATTTGTCTTAATAATGAAAATATATATTATTGCCATTGGGAACTTGAGTTCATTCTTCAATAATATGCATGGCAAATTATAACATTTGATCAACATATGGAATAATTTCCTTTCATAGATTGATTCAAACTTTGAATAACTAGTGAGATATTATTTGTATACATATAACTATTTAGACTTCTAGTCTATAGCATGGTCCATTGGATATATATATGGTCTGATTTAGCTAATATCCTCTTAGAAAAATATTAGGTAATTACACAAAAGTTGTATAATTTAATTACCTAGATAACGCCTTACAAAATTCTTCAAAACGATCGTGTTTACTGTTTTTTAAAGATAAATTGCATAACTTTTTTCTGGCTGCTTAATATTACTCATTATTCTAACCATGGTAAGTTGTAATTTCATCGCTTTAATTTTTTAATTTTTTTAAATGATTAAAATTTTATATAAAAAAAAGGAACAACGTACAAAGGAACCCCAAACCAAGATATAGCACAAGTATCCATGGCATTCCAAGGATCCGAATAGTAAGTTTAAAATTTTTCAAAGTACTTGCACAAGAATTATATTTACAGCATAATATTCAGAAAAAAGAGAACTTATTTTGAGTATTATCAAGTTATTTTTTTTTTATTAATTATATTCAAAATAACTTGATTATATACTGATAGGCTATTGGCAATATTGCCCCTCCGAAGTTTGGACAAATTTCAATTTTTACCTCAAAGTATTTTAAAACAACTTTGCTCCCTTTTGGTTGGTCCGACCAATTTTTCAAATTTTGCCATATGTCAAATTGTCAATTTCTAGTGAAATGAGTACGTATTGATGATGTATTTCAAAAAAATTTTAATTTGTTTTTTGTATATGTATAAGAGAATATGTATTTGTTAATAAGTGATATCAATAATGGTGGGTAATGAAGAAGACAAAATGGAGTGAATATTAAGTTGATTGCTGTGATTGATTATTTTATGCCGATTTTTTCAATCAATTAGTGTTACGATTCTTGATTTTGGGAGAAGACAATGGGCTAGGAATTATAGTGCTTTAAATGGTGGAAAATTGTGTGCTCAATCAGTGTAACTTCCTTCAATTACATCAATTAAACTTCCATTAATTTTGTCAATAATTAATTATATCACATAGTATAATTCATAAAGAAAATTGTATTTTATTTATTTAATTATTTGGGGTTAATTATTGAGACGAATTCTCCTATAAATACTCATTATCAAATATTGCTTTGGCCATCCAAGATCCAACTTGTAAAATAATGGCAATATTCAACTTTTTTGCACTGGTGACCTTGTTCTTCTACGCTTTCATATTTCCTATTCTTACAGTTGAATCCTTTACCCAGCTTCCATTACCAGAAGGACTCCTTGGTCCTACTTCCATCGCATTTGACGGTAACGGTGACGGACCATACACTGGTGTATCTGACGGTCGGATTTTTAAATACAATGGTTCAAGTTTCATAGAGTTTGCTTCTGGTAATTCGAATAGGTGAGTTCCGCTTTGTAATTTGAAGAGCTATAACTCATAGTAACAATGTTACTATAGCTAATAGTTATATATGGTTAAATATGTTATTTTGTATTGGTGTCAAATACTATATATATATACACACACACACACACACACACACACACACACACACTTATATACTACAAAAATTATTTATGGCAAATGAGTAACTATATTACATTTGGCAACGATATATAACATGTGACAGGTGATTAAGACTTACATTTACCAATCCAGCATTAATAGATACAATCTCTAAAAGAGAAGATACAACTGTGTAATGAAGAACTTGCATTGGAATTGAAAAAAAAATGGCTCGAAATATCAACTCCCTTTTAGTTGTTGCAAAATTAATTAAAGTTATATTATTAATTTAGACTAAAAGAATATGAAATTTCTAATACGTTATTAATTATGTCCAGGTCTAGAAAGGACTGTGACTTTGTACTACCATTGCCTCGGTTGCCACCCTCATGTGGCAGACCATTAGGCTTGTCATTCAACAATAAAACCGGAAAGCTGTACTATGCTGATGCTTATTTCGGCCTAGATGTGGTAAATGGCAGTGGAGGTTTAGCGGAGCAGCTGGTAACTGGTGCAAACGGTAGACCATTTTTCTCACTAACAGATGTAGCTACTTAAATCTCCACTAGAGACGTATATGCTGCGGACTACAGTACCATATATACTGTGCAGTATGTTTTCTAAACGTCCTTATTACGCTTTGTTTGTTATACTTAGGTTTAGGGTTTGAGATATTAGGTTTAGAGTTTAGTTGAACTTAATTATTATCATTTTCATAAACTCATTTACGAAATTTTGCGATATGTTTTAAGAATGTAGTTTTTTTTTTCATTGTTACCCCAAAACATAATAAATTATACTTGTTTAGTTGTAATGACGTCTATTTTATAAAAGGAGAGCAATAAAAATGCTGCTCTCTTTAAGTTGTGTCACAATTAAACTCCTTCCCTCTCTCACTTTTTTATCTCTAAAGCTTCTTATATTTTTTCACCTTTATTTTATAAAGTTTGTATCATTTAATTACACACACAATGTGTACCACGATATTACTAGTGATAATAAAAAAGGAATACTATTTTCATATTTGTTTTGATATTTTTCTCATGCGAGATTGAGTTACACCTTCATGTGAGAGGAGATTATGTAAGAATATCAAATAAACTTCTAAAAATATCAATTTCTTAGGATATTAAATCAATTATATACTATGTACAGTAAATTAAAAGAGGGTTGTTTTTGTAAAACAAAACAAAATATCAAATAGGACTATTTTGTAGAATAGATGGGACATTTTACTTATAATAAAGATAAGAAAAATTATAATAAAATAGTACAAATGCAACTTTTTCTTATACAATCATAAATATTACATATGTTGAGCTAAACTATAGAAAAGTATGGGAAATAATTTTCCGTACTATTTTCTTAAGATTTCTTCCTGTTCCCATAGTTTTACCCTTCTAATTATTTACCAACACTAAAATTTTTGACCAACAACATTTGCATGCAGAAACATCTCTAAATCTCTTGGTAGCAACGACAGGACAGGAAGACTAGTGAAATACGACTCGAACACAAAACAAACAATCGAATTGCTACAAAGCCTTTCTGGGGCAGTTGGGGTAGCAATCAGCAATGATGCCTCATTTGTCCTTGTTTCCGAGTTAATAGGAAGAAGAATTACACAGTACTGGCTCAAAGGTCCCAAAGCTAATACATCACAAATTTTTAGGACACTGGAGGGTAACCCTGCAGAAATTAGGGCAACAGAAGATGGAAATTTTTGGGTAGCAGTTAACATTATAAACCAGAATACCATACCTGTGGCGATAAAGTTGGACGGTTTTGGAAATTTGGTACAAACAGTGGATCTGAGTAATGAATTTTCGGAGACGGTTGTGACTGTTGTTGAAGAAAATCGGAGAAAATTATATGTGGGATCATTTGCCACTTCGTATATTGGCGTGTACACATTTTAGCTAGAATGATAAGAGAATTTTATTTAATGAATAACGACCTACCAGCATAAAGCTGCCGATCATAAAAGCATAACATGTTAAGTCTAGCTTATGATATAAGGATTGTTTCTTAATTTCATTATCTAATTCTCTTTTTCCATGCATATATGTTATGAGGATTTTAATTTTGAACATTAAAGAATAAAGAGAAAGTTGGCCATGGAGAGATTGCTTGCCTGCATGCATGCAACTTGCATATATACGGCTTCCCATTCCTAAGTTGGTTTTTGTAATTTACTCTTTGAAGTTAATTTCATTACAAGTAAAGCTCATAAAAATGGTTGCGTGCATGCCCAGATTCGAGCAGCTTATAGTTTATTTTAAAAATTAAAAAATAAATAGTCATTGGCTTAAAATCACAACTTATTTTAAATAAGTTCTAAGCTGAGTACAACAACTTTATGCACGCGTAAAAAAGTTGGTCAAGTTTAGCTAGCTTATTAATTTTAAACAGCATATCAGCTTGTTTTATACCCAAATACCCTTATTTTGTCATGTGAAATTACCGAAGGATATGATGCCCTTGCCCCTTATATATCTTGAAAATTCATCATTATAATCATTCAAAATTCAACTCGATCAATCTTAAGTCTCGACATTCTCGCCTGTTCAGATCAAATCTGTAAATTTCTTAAATCTTGCGTCTATTTCTCTTTTCTGGCTCGATTTGTATGTAATTACATATGGATATGTGTATATGGTTTGTGTGTGTGTTTTAAAATTTATCATAAGCAATCTGGTAAAAGGAACGGAATCGGCAAAAAATATCACTTTAATGACGACTTTAAAAGTGGGTCACTTGGAGAGACAGAAGTGTCATTCAGCCTTTTCTACATGTGGTCTTTATCCTTGTCTTTAGGGTGTAAACAAAGTGTTTGGATAACAATTCTCAATATTATAATGCATGTAGTTTGTATCATGATTGTTAAATTGCACCTTTTATTTTATGAGTTTTGATCAATTTTGGGTTTAATTTAGACTCGCTAGTTAATTAAATTTAAATTAAATTAAAAGTACATTTGATAGTCTACTAAAAGGAGATTAAGAGAAAATAAAATATAATTCAAGTAGGAATTATATATTGTATTTTAATTATATTCAAAGTGAGGTATATGAAAATGTGCATTGTTGTTTGCAAAACTATTTTCTTTAAGTCCCACGTCGATAAGAAGTAAAACTATTTAATACTTTATAAGTATGAGTGGAATAGTTTAATTTACTTGTGGTACTAAAGGAAAGGTTTGGATCGGGTCACAATGATGTGGTGCAAAGCACCACCTGCCCTCGCCCGTGACCCAAGGTCGGGTGTGGTCGCGTCGCAAAGTCGCATTAGTAATTTAGGCACATTTCGCACTTACGCCATTAGTACAAAATAGTAAATATATAACACCTAAAAAACGTTGTAATTTTTCCCCAGAAACGTCGAGGTTAAGGGTGTCATCTATTTGACACATTTATACAACGTTTTAAAAACGTTGTAGTTTATCCGTAACACAACGTTTTTTAACTAAAAAAACGTTGTAAATTTGTTTTAAATAAATATTAAGATACTTGAAAACGTTGTAGATTGTATGATTCCACAACATTTTAACATTTTCTAGTTTAAAATGTTGTAGTTTAATACATCACACAACCTTTAGACTAATTTATACAACGTTTATAAGATGTCATCTTCAATGTTGTACTTGTAGAACTGCTAATATTAATGCAATGATATATATCTAAAAAAAACTCTAAATTCCCATTTAAAGCCAAAATGTATCAACCATTCTCAGTTTCAAAATACATCCAATAATACCATACGTTTACAATTTCAAATTACTACATCCACAAAATATACCAAATTAACTATGGTGCACTACTACCTAATCATGTGCAAAAAAGTCTTCTCCAAGTCGGTTCAGCCAATCCTAGGCTGATCAGCACACTCCTTTCCAATTGGGCGAGTAATAGCAGACCCTGAAACAGACACATGGGATTATCAGACTTAAAAAAATTATTAAAGAAAAAAAGAGATAAGAAGAAGAAGAAATTCACCTTGAAGATTGCCGAAGTGACATGAAAAAGAATCTTTGCACCTTCATAAAAAAGGGCATCCCATACCCGCAAGGTTGTCTGAACAAGTTAAGCAGACAGAAATTTTTAACTAACCAAGCTTCAAATAGATTCCAATTTATGTGCATGTCTGCATACATCGGCATGATGAGGGAGAGAGAGAAATTTAACCTCTAAAGGTAAGCTCTTGGAAAAGAGGCATAAAAACCACTCAGTGGCAACAAGGGAGACATCGAAGTCCAGAGCTTCCAAATGAGAAGCTATCCTGTAGTTAATCTTGAACTTTAAAATACATCAAGAACAAAAAATGAGCTAAATTATTAAACGCAAGGAAAGGTAATATACCTTGGACAATTTTTAACCAGCAAGTCTTTAAACACCCTTTGTTCAACATAACATCCTGTTAAGTTATTCGTGTAGCAATCATTAACTAAGACATTCTCCAAGAGGACGGCTAGCATCCAAAAAGCATCTTCTTCTATTTTCATCACAAGCAACAACAATGCTGCAACATAATTTAAACCCTGGGATAGAAATTCATCAAGGTAAGTATAAATTTATAATACAATTTCAAACTTGGAAAGCTGACATCATTTACCTAAAGTTCTTTCTTTTCTATTATTTTTAGAGTCACAAAGTCAAATCTCTATGTATACATTTTTGATGTATCAAAGCAATTACCCACAGTGGATGTAATTCATGTCTCTAGTTAATTTTAGTTTAGATAGAATAATTTGTAGGAAACTAGAAAACTTGCACAACTAATATCAACAACTTTGAACGAATATATTAATTTCAATGACAATTTTATAGAATATAAGAATTAGGGGCATAAGTTTAGCTACCACTTTCATTCACAGTAGGCCCATTTATACCACATTCATGTACTAGGCGCCTAAAAGTTGGGGAAAGCTTCATTAGGTACTCCATGAAGAATTTCTTTTTCTGATAAGTGATTGGGTATTCAATGAAGCATGCATATGGGATTATTAGACTTAAAAAAAGACACTACCAGCAACAATGCAAATGTACTTTCTGTCAAAACACAAATCAAACCAACTTTACAAATAGATATATACGATAAAACATTTTCACATAAAGTTGTTACCGACCTGCTTATGAAGGCAGTTTACAGGAGAAATCTAAGAAGCAGGATGTGCGGTAGTTCAATGCCAATAAACTTAGATATGCAGCAATTACAAGCTAAGAAGCTTACTTAGGTCCAGTTACATGAAATAGTGCATCACTTTACATCAAAATATAGTTTCTAGCAAAATGTTTCAATTGCTATACCAAGGAACCAGAAGAATGTCTATAATGTTAAAACGGAATTGGTCCTGCTACTTTGCATTTGATAGCTCGATAGTTGCTGAATGTGAACTCTCTCTCTCTCTCTCTCTCACACACACACACAGAGTAAACAAGTAGCACTAGTCTTCTCTATTAATTAGTAATTTACTAAGCTCTGCATGATCTAGAAACAATAAAATATACTAATACTATCATTTAAGAAACAATGTTAACTTCATACTAAACCAGAAAAAGGCAGTGTACATTGGGGAAAAGGAAAACTTTAGATATGAATCTGAGGCAAATGAAGTATTAAGTAATGAACTATTTTTGAAAAGCATATTCAACATAGTTAATGAAGGGGTAATGTAAAGACGAACAAATTTTTTAGAAGAAAGTATGCACAAAGTTTTGATTTACCTGATCCAAGGACTCCATGAATAGTCATGGCCTCAATTGCTAGCAAGTCTTCCACATCAGCTGTTGTCTCTGGGGTCAATGGTTGTAAACTCCCAAGCACTGATTTCCCCACCTCTTTCCCTAAATAGACAAATTAATAACTCAGTAAACTCACTTCATACAATAGATATGAAGTGTAACCTCAGACAACTAAATACCAGTCAAAGAAGGTGCAGGCATTGCAGCATCTAGAATAGCAACCGTATTTTGCCTATTCAATTCGGCATTTTGTTCACATTTACAGAAACACCAGTCCACGTAAGTTCAAAGTAGAGAAGGACATTCAGGGAAATCACAAGTTACAAAGGCTTTTACATGAAAGAGATATAAGGCTTATCATTCAAAATCTACTTAGGGAGTGTAAACCAACAGGCACAATCAATTTACAAAAGTATGATAGTGTTCAAAATGACACTGCATCGTGAAGACGGCGAGAGATTGTCTGTTTCTAGCTTCTGGGATTCATATCAAAGGTAGGACTCCGAACAGAATATAGCAAAACTGGGATGTTTGTGTATTCATCTGCCATAGTCTCCAAAAATTCTGCAGCTACACCAGAAAATCCTCCAGAATCATCTACCATAAATTGAATTCCCTGCAAAAAGACCATAAGAAGTTCTGTAACAGAATAGCACGGGTATGTACATTAAAATTAGAATTCATGATTAGGATCTGCTTCGTGGAATGTATGCGACAGAGCCGAAGCTCTACATATGAAGTACCTGAATATGGTCACATTCTTCAATGAAAAAACGAAGTACCTGATTTCTCCTCTACCGCCTAAAATACGAATCATCCACAACCGGGGACGGCCGCTTCTGAGGCAGCACCACTGGCGTCATCACACCAAACGTTGCCGGTTTCCGGTACGGCAAAGCAACCGCCATCGGCGGCGAAGCCGACTGCTTTTTAACAGCGGATCCGACCAAAACATCAAGGCGAGAGAAAAACGGTCAGGAGCTAGTTATGGTTCCATTAGAATCAGAAACCCTAGCCTTTTCCAGTTTGTATTTCTTCTTAAGAGTATCAATCCGATTCTTACCCTGAACATCAGCGCGTCTAGTTTTCTTCGTATGCCGGTGACGGGCGTTAACGGCGTTGGCAACCTCCTGCCAGTCCTTTTGACGGAGATTCCTGCGATTAAGCTCGAGATAACGGCAGCCCCAGGCATCAACAAGCATAGACGTGGCGTCCTCGCTCTAGCAATCCTCACAGAAGGGCAACGGACGTGACGGCACCGCCTGAGGAACCGATGATGGTTCCGTTAGGTCACCCATTGTTGATCGGCTATGGAATTTTGATGGTGAGATGAGGGAGAAAAAGAGGAGAGAGAAAGACAGCCAGACAAAATGTGTGGTTTGTTGTCCGTGTTTTAATTTCAAGTTTTCACTTCCCCGCTATTTTTTTAAGCTCCGTGTTTTTTAAATAGATAACGTTTTTTTTAAAAAAACATTATAACTTTAAAACTAAATATTGTCCCTTATAAATACATAGCATTTTGTATATGTATCTATAATGTTTTTTTGAAAAAACGTTGTGAAAAAAAACACCACAACATTTTTTATAAAAACCTTGTTGTTTAAGTGTTATCTTTTTAATGTTTTGTAGTAGTGCGCATTGACGCTAGGAGCCTTGCCCGCTAAAACTGAATTGTGATTAATTCAATTTATGTTACAGAATTAATTCTGTAACAGTTGCTTTGAATAGATTGCAGATTTCCGATTTAGAAAACTAAGAGTTCTCTCTACAGCTCCTTTTATATATTTTCAACCTTTACAAAGCAACAAATACAGAGTTTTCATTTTGTGAGTTGCTATCACATTGAATATATATAGGCTTGACATATATTTTAGAGGTATATTGCCAGCAGCCTTTAGCAAATCTTAGTGATAAGGGCCAATAAACACCTTAAGAATAGGGACAACCCATGTCAAACCATTCTTCTGTTCCAATTTTTCGATTGTATGAGAGTTTACAATTACATGATTACCAAGAGAATTAAACAAACAATGAGTTCAGGCATCAGAACTAAGTCGTATATATCTAAGGTAGTGTTCCGAAAATATTAAAATACTCCCTATACTTAAAACACGATATAGTTAACTCATATGGTATCTGTACAACACAAATGATAACCCTTTGTGATGATATATATGTCTTAGTGATAGTTATCAAATTATATACTTATAAAAAGTTAAGTCTAAATGTATTTGAAAAATAGGTTTGATAATTTTAAAATTCAAAGAACTTCATTTCATCATAATTGTAAAATCTAAAAGTCAAATTGTAATTTATATTTAAGTCTAAATAAAATTAAAAGGTGATCTTCATTTCATCATAATATCAAGTACAAGCTAACAAAAGTAACAAACCAAAATAAAAGGGATTTAAGTTAATTAAGTTGGGTCACGATGCATTAAGCTATATTTATTGTTGCCCCATAAAATTTATGTAATATGATTGTCCATGCTTAGTCTCAAGGGGATGAGGTATTAAATTGTTTATAAGTTACCAAACCTACTATCAAGATATAAACTTTTGGGTTAGCTTGTTGTGACATAAGATAACTTAAGTTGATACTCTTGATGAAATGATGACAGATTGAATCTTGATCTAAATTCTATCTAGCCAGTTACATATTGTATTAGAACAATTACTTTTCATGTTATAGTAAATTTTCGACTGAATGACACTTCTATCTCTCCAAGTTGTCATCCATTTTTAAATTTGTCCATAAAGTTCATTTTTTGTTGATTCCATTCCTTCTATCAAATTGATTCTAATAAATACACTTTTGCCCTTAAACAAATGGATCGGGTCAATATTTTGGTCGGATTACCGTCAAATCGGGTAAGAAGAATGAAATCGACAAAAAATATCACTTTAAGGACCTAATTGATGATGAAAAATAAATTTTAGAGACGACTTTAAAAGTGAATGACAACTTGAAATGATAGAAGTGTCATTCAACCAAAAATTAATAATTACATCATGACTGAATAGTGGAAGCTTAATTAAATAATTAATAACCTGTTCAAATTACCAAAAGTAAACTTTTAAAAGGAACAAGAGACCGAAAATTCTATATTGTCGAAAACACCTGCATAAGGTCCCCGCCACGGTGGTCAAATTCGACAGACACGGGACCGAAGAGTCGACATGGTAATTGGAGCTTGGAAAAGGAAGCAACAATTACATTCACAGAATTTTCAGAACATTTGTCGACACAAGAGATGAAATAGTGATGATAAACTAGAATTCAAGCGCGAAGCACAAACATTTTATTTAAAGTCATATTTTATTGGGTACACAAAATGATACAGTGAAAAATTACAATAAAAATTAAAATAATTAAATTGTAACGCTTTAACACAAACATGATATGAAAGTTAATGTATTAACACAAACGGAATAAAAAATTCTTGAATCCATAAGAAATATAAAAACTCTCAAAAATAAGTTCATATAATTATCAAAGATTGCCTTTCATAAAACTCCAGGTAAACATCTCTGTATATAAAACGTCCAGCTTTTTTTTTAACTATTAACTTGGTGATTTTGGGTCCACTTTAGGTTAAAACTTAACAAAGTCAAATTAATTCGTCGGCATGTGTAAAGTTTTATCGTAAAAAATACATTTTTACACATGTTTACTCCTACTCTCCCACTTCTGCTCCAAAAAAACTGTTTTCACAAGATATAATTTAATCTCTCAACTCCTATTTTATCTATATCAATCTCTCTAACATAATTAAACCAGCTTCCTTTTGTATTCTCTCTTTATTTTATTTTAAACATGGTTCGTCATTATTATTTTTTTTTTTTAAATATTGTTTATATTATAATAAAAAAATTTAAAGCACACCCAAGTGACTAATATCTATAATGCGCGCCATACTACTTTCTTACGACTAATTAGAAAAGAAAAATAATTAAATTTTAAATTAAATAAAATTACAAAAACTAAAACCCAAAATATAAATGGATCAAACATAAATTAAATTAACACAAACTAACATTTGTTAAAAAGATTTGTTAATTAAATAATCTCATTTAATAGCAAACTATTTGTTAAAAAGATTCAAATACCCTAATCAAATAATTTGAACTACACCCATGCCAAAAAAATATTTTCTCATCCACTATAGACAAAATCATTATTATTAACACAACACATTGATAACTTAAATAACATTTAATACCATACAAAATATTGAACAATCTTATTAACGTTAAATAAAGTATTGAATAATTGAATTAACATTAAATTGAATTACTATTGCAAATGTCAAATACCAACTGAATATTCTTTATATGCGTCAATAATAATAATAATAATAACAACACAACAACAATAACAACAACAACAATAATAATAACTATAATAATAATTTGTTCTTTGAACAAAAAAAAAAGATAACTAAATGTATTTTTTAGTGTCAATTTGGGATGCTGTCGCAAGCAACCAAAAATAAAATCTTACTTTGAAAAATATTAATGTAGTAGTGAAAGTAAGAGTCGAACCCACAGAGAGTGAATTGTTTTAATAAATCTAATGTTTTCAAAAATATCTAATTAAATGGGGGATTTTAAAATTATTAATTAACTAATTAAAATTCAAACAAATAAAACTAAATAATAATAAAGATGAGAAAAAATCAATTAAAACAAACTTCAGTTCCTTAGTTCAATATCCACTTCTGTTAATCAACAAATTAATCAAGTTATTATTATCTTTTCCTTCAATTGAAATTAATAATCCTAGATAACCGACAATCGTCAAGCTACCCGAAATCCTCCTTAAATTATAAATCTAATGCAGCAATCGCTCACAAAAGACCCTAACTATCATACAACCTAGAACTATCAGTCTGGATTTAATATAACAGTTGCATTAAAAATTAGAGGATTAGATTATTCCAAGCAACAATCTCAACATCGCGGACCATTTAACTTGCCATCTTGATAACCATAATAATATTCAAAAGTTTGACCACAATTAAATATTATTAATTGCTACTTATGATCAGATAAAATATCGTTTGCTTAATATCAAATCTTAATCTAGCATATGACAAAAACTTAATTAATTCAACTGGCCAAATCAAATTAATCAAATAAATGTCATCTAATCAATTAAAACAGATTGTCAAGAATAAATCTCATGCATGAAGGAATATATAATAAAACTCAATTAGAACATTAATTAAAAACAAGGTTCAACATCCCTTTAGAACTGAAAATAAAAACTTAGCCTGACATTCTTTAAAATAATCTCCACTAGTTGAAAAGCTCTCTCCAAGAAAGTAGAAGAAAGAACTCCTAAAAACTTACAATGAATAAAGAGAGATTGACCCTCTATTTATAGGCCTCTAATTTGTCCAAACCCTAATAGGATTTACAATTAAAAATAAAAGAAAAAGAAAAATAATTATTATCCTAACCCTAGTTGGAATTAAAATCCAATTTGGAATCAAAAAGTAGCAAAAATCGAAAATAATTCCGTTTTCCAGCATTAATGCGCAAGCCAAACAAGCCTTCCACGCGCCGTTGACCAAGTCAACGCGGTTCCGCGTCCGCTGACATCATCATCCTCCTCCGCGCATTGCGCGGAGGCTTTCTGTGCCGGACAAAAACGACGTCGTATGATTCCTTGTCTTGCAACTATTCAGCATCACCGCGCATTGCGCGGAAGTTTCTTAACCTGGACGCTAAACGACGTCGTTGCTTAACGCTGTTGCTGCTATCTACTCGCGCAATGCGCGGACGTAAGTTTCGGTTAATTACGAAAATGCCACCGGTCTTTGCTGAATTACCAAAATGTCATCTAACTTTTGCAGAATTTACAGATTTGCCCCCAAGCTTTTTTTTCCTAAAAAATAAAATATAAAATAATATAAAAATCCTAAAAACACATAATAATGAATAAAATTCCTAAAATACTAAAAATAAATAAAAACACGTAAATAAAAAGAAATATAAAAATATTATAAAATTACCTAAATTAACATAAATTAACTAAAATCCTATAAAACCTATTAAAACCAAAATATGCTAAATAATTAAATATTTATGCACACAATAAATATAAAAACTAAGTATTAGGGAATAAAAATATCGTATAATTTAACCCTATCACAATTTTTTTTACCCCTAACTGTTTTTATCTCTTACTATAATCTATTTAATTTTATCAATATCAAAAAAAGAAACTCTTCCTACACTAAAAGAAAATAGTTCATCAGCGACCAAACTCATCAGTGACCACTAATATCGATCGATAATAGGATTATCAGCGATCGATTATAGCAACCCCGTCTGAGATCGATTATAGCGACCCCATCTGAATTTAGTCGCTGTTAGTATTAACGACCAATTCACGATAGCTAGTCAGTCGCTATAACAATTTTTACCGCCTAAAAAATTGGTTCGGTCTTTGGTGGCAAACTTGCTGCGACCAAAAAACAATAAGGGCAACATTTCAGTCGCTAATAGTGTCATGTTAGCTTTATCAGCGACCGCATGCGATAGTTGAAAGCGGTTGCTGATGATGTAAGTTTAACCGTTTCAGCAACTGAATGCAGTCGTTGATAGCGGTTGTTGATGTATTTAAAACATATCAGATGCACGAAGGCAAATCACTCAAATAAAGAAAGAAATAAGATATGAAGAGAAGAAGAGAGAAAAGAGATGGAGAAGGAGCATCAGACGCTGCCACCGTAGCTGGTCACCGTCGGAGTTTCCATTTTCAAGTAATCTTTTCTTTTTTTTTTCACTTCCAAAACTACTTAATCTATTAATTCTTGTATCAATTTTTTTTTTTTGTTAAAGCATCTGTTAATCTTAAGAGCCCAACCATCGCTCCACTGCGACCCCCCAACCACTGCCCCACCAACCCACCTACGTCCGCCTAACCCAACCACTGGTTTGTTTTTTTTTGTGCCTGAATCTCAGTTTATCAGTATTGCATTTTGTCATATATGTATATATATATACATCATTACTGTATTTTGTGCTTTTTGATTGATGGATTATATGAAAGAATTTTTTTTTATAGTGGTGGATTATATATTGTTATGCTGTGAAACTGTTACACATTGTTAGTATAATTTTGGTTGTGTATTGCCCTATGATTTAATTTTAAATATTATATTATATTATTTACATTAATATAGTAGAGTTAAAATGAAAACAAAAATAAATAAAAAAATCTAATACTAAATACAAATAATATAATATGATATAATTTAAATAAAAATAAACTTACTATTATTTAAAATAAAAATATAAAAATATAATATGATATAATATAATAAAATTAAAATGAAAGAAAAAATAAAAAAAAATACAAATACTATAATATGATATACTTTAAAAAATATATAATTTAAAATAAAATAATTTAAAATAGAATAAAATAATCTAATCTAATCTAATTTTAAATAAAATAATATAATTTTAAATAAAATAAATAAAATAATTTAATTTTAAATATTATATGATATTTAATACAATAATATAATATTATATAATTTAAAATAAAATTTAATATAATAATATAATATAATTTAAAATAAAATAAAATAATTTAATTTTAAATATCATGACAGAGACCTTCATTTTAACCTCATCGACTCCAAATCAAAAAAGATGGATGTTATCTATAGTCAAAAGGTAGCAAAAATTATAATTATTTTTGGAAGACAAATATTTAAAATATTAATAGCAATATTAGATACGAGGAAATCTTCAACACGCGAGAACGTTGAATAACAAACTACTACTAATTTCTTAGATTCAAATTTGAGTAAATTTATTGTCATCAATAAGTACACTAAAAATAGAATCCCATACAAATTAATTAATTAAACAAGTTCACAGAATGAAAAAATTAAAATCTCACAACAAAAGAGAAAGAAACTCTCCCAAACTAATAAAGAAATCAGTACTTGGCTAAATGGATTCTCATATTAGTTAAGAGTGTTGCATGTATAGGATCATATTCAACTTAGCAACCCGTTTAAATTATATCATGACAGAGACCTTATTCTAACGGTTTGAGCTCAGGCAATCTCAGACGAATTAGTGCCCGTCCTCCCTGCATTTATAGCAACCGCCTCCACCGCCACTACTATACCTTCCACCGCCACCACCTCCACCACTGCTATGGTAGCTTTTATTTATAATATGACAAGTCTCATCACACTTGTAGCAAGTGTTTCCACTGCCACCTCCTCCATAGCCACCACCACCACCATCGTATCCACCGCCGACACCATACTACCCATGGAAGTAAGCCAGATTAGTGGATTAAGAGATAGAATTGAATGTATTAGAAGAAATTTCACATTAATATCAATTAAGGAGACGCCTCCCTACTTGGTTTTTTATGTGGAAATTCTTCCAATAAATTTAGTTCTCTCTCTTAACACTCTAATTAATCTGTCTTCCTTTTTAAGACTGATATGGAAGTGGCCGTGGATACGGTAGTAGTGGTATTGAATACGGAGGAGGTGTCGGTGGAAACGCTTGCTACAAGTTTGGTGAGACTGGGCATATTGCATATGAATGCTACCATGGCAGTCGCAAAGGTGGTGGCGGTGGAAAGTATAGTGGTGGCAGTGGAGATGGTTGCTAAAAATGCAGAGATGATGGACACTGATTCGTTCGAGATTTCCCGAGCTCATTCCGTTAGAAGAGGTCTCTATCAATGATATAATTTTAAATAATATGATCATATTCTGCTTAGAAACCCATTCAAAATTCACTTATTATGAGTGAATTTTGAATAGTCCCCAATTTGGGACTGTTCTTGTATGTTAGGCTCCTACTTAGGCTAGTTTCAATGACTAAAGCAAATGTATCTGTTTGTTCTAAAGAAATTTTGGTTTGTTTATCTTCTATTATTCTCCAGGTGCATACTTAGACTATACAAATTATAGTCTATTTCGTGTAGTTAGATACGAATGGGAAATGCTGCCGAAATTTCAGCGAATAACATATGAAATTGTTTGAGTCGTTGACATTAGTAGGACGTCGCATACAAGAATGGGATAGAGGCCTGGCCGATATAATAAGGGTAAAGACATATTTAGATAGGAAATGTATATGCATTAATTATACACAAAGATGACATAGTTTAATATAGTAATTATTGTCAAAATAAGTATCGTAGTATCATATATTTCTATTCAGACCGTAGTTGGATGAGACGATGAAAGTCAAGTGAACAGATAGGTGCTACAACTGAATTTAGAACTGGTTGCCAAGTGTTTGTGGATTATGCGTATAGTCATCCGAAATGTGTCAATGGTCAAAACAAGATAAGATGTCCTTGCTTGAAGTGTAAGAATGCCAATTATATGGACAGATACATGCATGGTCAACTATCATTTACTTGTTTCTGGGTTCATGAGAAATTACGAAGAATGCTGGTGAGCACATAGGTAGAGAAGATATAGTGGCTAGATACAAGTACATACTCCAGGCAGCAGTACCCATCCTAAGAATGACATGGTGCATGATATTGCAGGCCTTGATTTTGATTGGGAACACGACAAAGAACAACCTATGAATTCTGATGTCAAAGCATTCTTTAAGTTATTAGACGAGGGTAGTGAACCGTTGTGGCCTGGTTGCACCAAACAAACCACATTTTTTGTAGTGGCTACGTTACTTAACATCAAGGCTTATCACAACATTAGCCATAAGTGTTTTGAGTCGCTATTGAAGACCATTAAGAGTATGTTTCCTGACTGTAAAAAGTTGTCCGATAACTACTACTTTCATAAGAAAATGGTTAATAAGTTGGGTTTTGGATACAAAAAGATCGATGCATGTCCGAATGATTGCATATTGTTTTATAAGGAAAATGAATAAAAGAAAAAGTGCCCAGATATGTGCTACAACTGAATTTAGAACTGGTTACCAAATGTTTCTGGATTATGCATATGGTCACCCGAAATGTGTCAATGGTCAAAACAAGATAAGATGTTCTTGCTTGAAATGTAAGAATGCAAATTATATGGACAAAGACATGCATGGTCAACTATCATTTACTTGTTTCTGGGTTCATGAGAAATTACGAAGAATGCTGGTAGGCATATGGGCAGAGAAGAGATAGTGGCTACACACAAGTACATACTCCAGGCAGTAGTACCCATCGTATGAATAACATGGTGCATGATATTGCAGGCCCTGATTTTGATTAGGAACAAGACAGAGAACAACCTATGAATTCTAATGTCAAAGCGTTCTTTAAGTTGTTAGACGAGGGCAGCGAACCGTTGTGGCCTGGTTGCACAAAATAAACCACATTATCCAATTTACAATGTATGTACGTGACGTGTTGCCAATAATATTCACAAATCAATATATCTTTTTATATATTTCCAATAAAAAAAATTCTCATAATATTACGCGACCTCGCATACTTGAGTCTTCAACTGGATACCCAAAAAGTTTATTTACTATCAACCTGACCTTATTCTCTTAAGTGATATTATAAAAATAAATATATTTTTCAATATCAAATAACCAAAAAATAAAATAATTTGTGCCATACCCTTTGTCAAAATAAGGAATATGGCACATAAAATCTATACTTGGTTTTCTTATACCCATAAGAATAAAATTGTAGAGTCAACCAAATAAAATATTTGGTTGAATTACATTTTTGTCCCTCTAAATTGTAGTGAATGTCAAAGTCGTTCATAAAGTGACAAACTTATGTCAATTCTGTTCATTTTCCCAATATTCATCTAAATCTGCCCAAAATTCGACCTGGCCCATTATTTTAAAGGCAAATTTGTCTTTACACCTATCATAAGTACTATTAATATTACAATTTATTAAACTAACAAAACTAAACCATCCAACATCTTCTCAACTTCTGTCATCATCTTCTGCAAATCACAACAATCACCATCTTAATATATGACCATCAGAGCATCTACAAAAACAAAAGGAGAAATGAAAAAAATCACATAATTCATATATATTTGCTTAATTTTTAATTAGGAATTTACACGCAAGTATACGTGGCCAACAAGTAATATAGTGATTAAGTCGAGTGTCAAACCCATAGGGAATTAAAAATAATAATTATCAATTACTAATTTTATATCAAGTTAATATTATTTAAACAATTAAGTTTAAATGTAAAATAAATCTAATTAAAATTAAAAATTAAACTAATTTAAATGACAAGGATAAAAATCAAATTTTAAAGACTTAAGATTATAATTTTTTCAATGGTTTATTTAAATATCTTCAATCTCTTTTTAATAAATTAATTATATCAAATTGTTAACCGAGAATTTTGTATAGTATTTATACATATCTCTCAATGACATATAAATAAATCCTCCCTAAATTTGACACAAATACAACATAATTGAAAAGAACATCCTGATTAAATAAATTACTATATCTCTATATAAATTAAATTAAATAGGATATGTGAAGATCAGATTCTCTTTAGGCTACATATAACATATAGGTATATCTCTACCCTATACACGAATCATGAATTTCATCAATGCAGAAAACACAAACATATGTTATCATATTCAGATCTAAATTTATAATTCATCTATCAATTTTATATAAATTATCCCAATAATTAACACATTAACACACAAAATAATTAATTAGGTTTAAACACTATAATCCATTTGTCAATTTCATATAGGTTACCACATTAATTAATTCAAATAATTAAATACTTGAACGCGTAAAATATGGTAAACAATTCAATTATAATTAATAATAATTAAAAAAAAATTAGGTTCAATTGCAATCTTAAATAAAAATTAGCTCATAACTAAAAAAGAAATCAAATACATAAAATAATCAATTGAGTGAAAATTACAAAAATTAAGAAGAGTTTAGACATAAAAATATGTATTTTAGCACGATCTCTGAAGCTCCATCTTCAATTCATGTAATTATTCTGCGTTGAATTCTCCTTTAGATCTAATAAAATTCCTCTTTTTAATTTATTTTATAACTACTCCTAATATACTTTATTCTAATATATTCTAATCTGCTGAAAATAAGAGTCACATAGTGTATTTATTGCTTATAATATAAATCCTAACCAAAACTGGAATTAAAAATTAATTAGGAATCAAATTAATGCAAAAAATCTCGTTCCGAAGCACGCCAAACACAACACTGATAGCCTTAACAGCTGGCCCCCATTGATCCGCTCTACTCTCGTGCATGGCACCGGAACCTCTTTAAGCTGTCTGAACAAATGGCGTCGCATTGACCTTGAAATTCTCACAATAAACACCGCCCATTTGCACGTGCTGTTCTTCCTTCCTCGGCCTCAGAACAACGTCGCTCCATACTGCCTGCTACTAACAAACTCCTGGCCGCACCAGGCGCCAATGCTACTGATCCATAATTACAAAAATGCCATCTGATTCACATTAAGTACCAGTTTGCTATTCAAAAGCTGCGTAATTACAAAAATGTCATTTCACTTTAATTTATCTACAAAATGAAGTTAAATGTAAGTAAAAATAATATTAAAAAATAAAAATTAATAATAATACATAAAATTAAATAAATTACCTAAAATAATAACAATACTTAAAAATTAACAAATAATTAAGCCTGAAAATATTCAATAAATAAGAATAAAATCCAATTATCAAATATATACCCTCAAACTTAAATCTTTGATTGTCCTCAAACAAAACAAAAATAAAAACTAAGACTCTACTAACTCAACTAATTAACCCAACAACTTAAGTAATGAATTAATATGAATAAAGTTATTAACCTCAAAGATTTCACAAACAATAACTCAAACAAAATTTTAAAATTATGCAATGTCACAAATTTTAACATATTCATCAATCTTGCACCACCTTTGATCATTTGTACGTGTATGAATCCACGTGTATCAAACTAATTAAAACTCAAATAAATTCACATAATTTGAATGCCACATAAAAGATGTTTAATACTCTATACACTTAATTTTAACATATCTCAAAGCTTAATACAAGCAAAACACAATTTAAAAGATCAAAAGTATTTTTTTCATTTTTTTCATTTTTCATACATATTTTTTTCTCTATTTTATTTTTTCAAGTGAATGCATTTTATGCTCTATCTAACTTCAATTTGCATTATTGACGTGTGCAATATCTAATTTTCTTATGTTTTTCAGAGTTATCCATGTAGCGAGCATTCAACTAATGACTCCCAAACCAGTTGATTTTAGGGCATTAAGTGTAAAGACACCCTTAAGGATCTATTAACTCAAGTAACAAATGCCACAAAATTAGACTAGTCAAGCAACTTATTATATATATATATATATATATACACACACACACACATTGCAAGAAAAAGAGTTAATTCCGACAGAATATTCCGTCGTATATAGAGTTTTTTCATCGGAAATAACTTAATTCCGACGGAAAACTCAGTCGCATATTCGAACGAAAATAAGCGCGTCGGGATTATTTGCGTCGAAAATTCGGTCGAAAATATTATCTCTCGACGATTTTTTTCCCATCATTCATTTCGTCGGTATTAATGTAATTAAGACGGAGTTTATTCCGTCGGTAATATATATTCCGTCGACCATCGCTATCTAATTCCGACCGAAATGATTTTTAAAGAATTTATGAAACTGTTAATTTCTGTTTTAATTCCAACGGAATTTTCATCGGAAATATTAAAATTCCGTCGAAAATAATATAATTTTTTTTAAATATGTTTTTTTTTTCATTGCTAGGTTTTAAAACCACATTTTTGTACCTGCAAACCTGTTTTATCCCAACAACACAACAACAATCCATTATTTATGTTCACACAACATATTTCTTCATATGAATTATAATAAATATATAGAACAACACATTATAAAATAAATCATCGTTTAAAAGTACAATACTTTATAAAACTCAACAAAATTACAATGAATTACAATCAATTAAGCTAAATTAAAGTAAGTACAACTAAATTATAATCTATAAACCTAAATGAAACTAGTACTACTAGCTGTCTACAAAGAATCATCGGCCGGGGATCGACGGTTTTGCTGTGGTGTATGAAAATCATCGTCGTCACCCCCTGGTTGCGATCGGCATCGCCAGCATGCTCAAAATTGTCATCCTATTAATACAATTACAAATATTAGTAATTAGTCCGTATTTAAGACAAAAAATTCACATCTAAAGAGAACATGCAGAATATACAACTTAAATTAAATAAAATACCTGTACAGTCGGGCGCGTTGTTGGTGCCGAAATCGGAACTGTTTATTCTGTTTTTATATTTTTATTTATTTATCGAGTTCCGACCTCGACGAGTTCGTTTGAATGAACAAAACGCGCAAGTATACGCGGTCAACAAGTAATACAGAGTAAGTAAAATTATCGATCCCACGAGGAATTAGTGTAAATATTTTCCAACATCAATTTTATCAAGCATCTCTCAATTAAAACGGTTATCAATAATGGCAATGAAAATGTAAATACATGAATTACACTAGAAAGTAATTAAAGATAGCTGAATCTAAGCATCCAACTTTCCCCAATTGTTCATTTAAGTCTCCTAACTTTTTCTTCAATTATACGGTCACGATGAATTGTCAACTGAGAATTCTTTATATTAGATATAACCAACTTTAGTTGCACCGTACCCGCCATCCGTCCCAAATCTGACCCTAGGGCAACAGAAACAGGAAGGAACACCCCAACCAAGAATGGTACAGGTTGAAGAACAGATTCTCTCTAGGCTACACGAGGGAGCTGGTATATTTATATCCTAATTCACAAACTCATGTCACTTTATTCAGGACAAACTCACACTCCCCATTTCAATTCCATATGAGTTACATCCTAATAACTAAGCCAAACAAATGCACTTTAAGCTCAAAATATGAAAACTCATCCAAAGTTGTCAATCAATGAATGGTCAACCGAAAACTCTTTATAACAAAATATGACCAACTTTCGTTGGACCATACCCATATCCAACCCAAATCCGACACAAGACAACAGAAACGGGAAGGAACGCCCAAACTACTAATAGCAAGGGTTGAAGCTTAGGCTCTCAAAGGTTGCACATGGTGAATTGGTATATTTCTATCCTTTCCATGAATCATAATCCCAACGCCAGGTCGGGTCGAATCACGAACATGTGTAACATATTTGGGTTAAACACTATACTCCCCATCTCAGTTTCATATAGGCTACTATGTAAATGCAAGACCTAGAAATTAAACATGAAGTACAACACCAAATACAACAACCAATCCATATGGTACCAACCAAAGAGAAAGCAATCAACTAGAACTACCTATTGAGTTCCATAACAAAACCTAGATTCATGGCTTAATCCAAAACACATGCACAAAACATCATTGATCAAGTGAGTAATAGCACATATAATGAATCAAAACCAAATGGATAATATTAAACCAAAGAATATTACATCCATGGAGAAATATTAATCCACAATAAATCCAAAAATAAACATTCAATAGATTACATAAGATAGAGAGAGACATGAAGAAGAAATAAAGAAAACTCCCTAAATCATGGCATCAAATTGATGTAAGAGCACCATGGAAGCACCATCTTGGCCTCCCAAAATGCCCCAACCGCATCCTCTTGAAGAAAATCGACTATGTTTTATTAGGGCACAACTTATTCTATTTATAGCAAAAATTTCTGGAGTCTGCCGACAACCAGCGCAGCTACGCCCAAAATGGCCTGAGGAACGGCGCAGCTGCGCTGTCTAGCAGAAACTGCCTCTGTCAGGCGAACGGCGCAGCTGCTCCCTAGTTGTACTGAGTAACGGCGCAACTGCGCCATTTGGCATAAATGCACAGTGAATTTTGATTTTCTGCTGCTTTAGCTCGTTCACATCCGCACATCATGCTCTTATTATAGCTCTTGTACATAAAGTAAAAACGCATAAAAGTAAAATAAAATCACATCCTGTAATAATGTGGTATAAAAACACATAAACTAATATAAACACGTAAACTTACTATACAACCTAAATTACAACAAACACATAAAACTAACATAAATACTTACAGATAAGCAATTTATGAAGCTCAAGTGTAATTAAATCAGAGGTATAAAAACCACTTATCACGCGTCGTCAGCATCGGGCCAAAAGCCTCCAACAGCAGGGTAGTCACCATCCGAATCACCTCGTCTCATATTGCTGTGAACTGCTTCGGAGACATGCTCGTACTCTCGACACTGGGCCCTGCTGCAACGTCCTGCACAAGCTGGTGAAGACGGGCACTTGTAGGTAGGCTCTGACTACAGAATATCGGATCCGTATGAAACATCTCCGATACCGCCGCCATAACCCGCTGGAACAGCGCATCGTCTAAGCCAGCGCCCGTATGAGATTGTCTAACATGTCCTCTCGAATACTGGCTAGAACCTGCAAAATTAAATATAACATTAAAAAAAATATTGAATATCAATATAAATTTTGAATTAACGAGCAACATACTACAATAAATGCCTCCGGTCAATGTATATGTCGGTACCTTCGGCAGCCCCAACACTCGATACCTGCTCATAGTGCTACTAGGAGGATCTTGAGACGCGACCCAAAGAGCCGTCTCCTCATCCCTAGATAAGCTAATATCGGACGGAGTGATGGTATAATCTCTCCTAGCAGCCTGCAACTCAACTACACGCTTGTCCTGAAGGCTCTGAAATCGGTCCTGCAATTTATTATGTATATGGTAGTTTATTGACTCATTTAATTAAGTACATGATACTAATTATTACAGAACTTTATAAAAACTCTTACCCGTATAGCTGTAGCTGCCTGTGACATAGTACATTCCTTTGGCGTGTGAGCTCTGTCCCAGAACTCGATCATGGTGGTAGGTCGTCCCAACTCACCGCTCATGACCTAACAAATAAAATTTTAATTTATCCTTTATTTAGTACATATTTTTATGAGAATATTAAAGTAAACTAAATATATACATACCAATTTCACTTCTTCAAATGATCGTGAACCCGTAGTATGTACTACTCGGAGCTGACTATGATTTTTCTTCATTTGTTCTGATTTTTTTTTGAAGTCATCAGCATCCCAATGAGTACACATGACCTCCCATGCTGCATCTGAGATAATATCGGGCTGATGGTCTCGAATAGTAGTCCCGGGCTAGTCTACAACTGCCCGGGCAACCCTATGTCTCATCTCGTACAACCAGCTGGCGTAGTTCTTCGCGACATGTGCAATAATAACACCGTCGCCGGCTGCTTGAGAGATGCCCTCCTCATATCTAAAATAAATCTAAGAAAAAGAAATAACTTTTCAGAAAAAATAAATTGAATGTGTAAGTAGTATGTACGTATACAGTTTAAATTATTTAAAATAACTTACATGAAATTCACGTAACACGGTATCCATGAAGGAGGCATCATGCTGTGCATACTGCGTAAATTACATGCAACCAATGGGGAGGTGTGTCATACAGATGGCGTGTAAAGTGACCTTAGCCACAGGATCCATAATACTACAATACAAAACAAAGAATGCAAAGTTATAACATGTGTTTTACAAAATAAATTAATTCAATTTAACATAACGCTATTTTACACTTACTGCGCAGAGTCGACATCTACGCGGACAATATGCGTAACAGCTGGCGGACGACCAAATAACCCGAGGTTCGTCCCTCGGGGACGTCGGCGAGCAGTATCTGTAAGTAAAATTGAATAATTAAAGTTAATAAATCGATTCCCAAAACATAACCTACAAATAGTAAGCAAAACAAATTAATATTTAAGATAACCTACTACCTGACGATGATGACCCGCCCTGAGTACTGTTAGAGGATCCTGCATGACCACCACCGCGACGACTGCTACCACTATGCCTAGCCATAAATATATTACTGAAATACAAAAATAAAATGCAATTAATATGCAGTTAATTAATTTAATTAAATGAAATATACTTCTTAAGTTTATATTTAATACGTCGTCAAACCCATCAGAATCATGTTCATAATCATCATCGGATTCTGACACGACTTCTTCATTACCAGTTTCATCATCGTTATTATCTTGTATAAAGACATATTCGTCGTCAACCACGTCTTCCTCGGCTTCGTCATTATCGGGTACGTCAATGACATTTACCAACACATCGTCGTTATGTAGGACTACCTGACTGGATTTGCTAACATCATCCTGCAATGACTCATCTGTCCCAGACATATTAATATCTTCAAATGAACGAGTCTTTGTTGTGACAACTGTATACCAGAGGCTTTTACAATTTACGACATTAGATGCGTAATACACTTGAGTCGCTTGACTGGCTAATACGAATACGTCAGCAGAATGTAACTTTGACTTTATATTTACTGTGACGATTCTATTACGATCAACTTTAACACCCTTCTCAGTATCAAACCAGTGACATTTAAATGTAACTACTTTTTTACCCCCGGGATAATTGAGCGTAATTACTTCCTCTAAACGTCCATAATAATTAGACTCTGAATCTTGGTAACAACTGCCCAACACGACAATAACAAAATTTACTGAAGTCAGTTCATTTATGTCATTTATGAATATCAACAAAAAATGCTCCATCGAGTTATGAATATCAACGATAATACCTCTCAAACGGATAAATCCATCGATATTGCACAGGTCCTCCACGCTTAAGTTCATATGGCAGATGAATAGGCAAATGCTCCATCAAGTCAAAAAACCCCAGAGGAAATATCATTTCTAACTTACACATTGTAAACACTATATTTTTCTCCATTTGCTCCACATTAGTATACCTTATAACCGTTGAGCATAGATCACAAAAAGAAATTTGAAAGTTCGGTTAAGGCTTCAACAATTTTTCTGGGTAACATCTCGTGAAATGCAATTGGCATCAACTTCTGCATGAATACATGACAATCATGACTTTTAAACCCAGTAATTTTTAACTGTTCAACCTTACTACAACGACATATATTAGAAGCATATCCATCTGGGAGCTTCAACGCACTTATCCATTTGCAAATGTCTTCAACTTGTTGCTTGGTTAAACAGAATATAGCTTTAGGTTTTGAGTTGTTAGGTCGAAGCCACAAATCTGGCCATATGTTAAGTGCCTCCAGATCTTTCTGTGCATTGTCGTTGTCTTTTGTTTTACCACTCGCTTCTAGCACGGTGTAAAACAAGTTTTCAAATACATTCTTTTATTTATGCATTACATCTATACAATGACGGACTGAAAGCATCTCCTAGTACGACAACTCGAAGAACATGGACGAATGCGTCCAGTTATGAGCCTTGTTGTAACCTAGTGCTCTACATTTACTGTGCTCCTTCCCTGGCGGTGGAAATTTTAGATCGTTCAGCCAACCGAAAACCTACCTGCCTGACAATCGACTGATAACCCTCTTTTTCTCTATTTTTCTATTAAACTGTGTAGACATCTTTCTGTAACTGTGATCAACAGGCAAGAATCTACGAGCAGTACCAAAGAAACTAATTTTTCGCCCATGTTTTAAATGTGTGCCTTGTACATCGCCCACACAAACTGGACATGACAACTTCCCTTGAGTCGACCACCCACTGATCATCCCAAGTGTCGAAAAATCAGTGATAATCCACAATAAGGCTGCCTTCATCAGAAAATTTTGCTTTATCGATTTGTCATAAGTTTGCACCCCTGTCTCCCACAGCATCTTAAGTTCATCGACTAACGGCCTGAGGTACACGTTTATGTCCTTTGCAGGTAGACCTGGCAAACGGGCCGGGCCAAAATGGCCCAGGTTTTCATGGGCTTAAAATATGTGGCCCGGATTGGGTCGGCCTGGCCCGGCCCGACCCGCGGGCTTTTTTTAAAAATACACACTAATAAAATTTAATTTGCTATCTTTTTAAAATAAACCCAAATGAAAAAAAAAAAAACAAATTCAGAAAAAGAACCATCTCTGCCCAGTTCAATAAACTGAACCATCAAAACATGATCTTTGAGTAAGATCAAAACATGAAACCAGATATATTAGCAGTAGTATATATATAATATATCATACACGAAATCTATATATATAAAGCAGTAGTATATGACGAAATCTATATATATATATTTCATTTATATATAATATATATATATAGCAGTAGTATTAATCATAGTAGTACAAAATAACATATCTATATATCTATATCATATGATTTATATAGTAGCAGTAGACTCGTAGTATATAATATATCACATAGCAGTAGTGTGTGTGTATATATATATACACACACACACACATACACACGAGATATATGATATATGATATATAACACATAACATATTAGTAGTAGAAATTTAATTTGGGTGAACTAATTGCTAAAAGAGAGAACGGAAGAGAGAGAGGCAGAGAGCGAAAGAGAGAACGGAAGAAATAAGAATCAAGAAAGAAGAAATAAGAACTTGGACCAAGTGGGTGATGACTGATGAGTTATTTACTTTAGTTAAAGAGAAGAAAATAAAATTAAAACAAATAAAATTAAGATTAGATTTAAAACAAAACGTTGTTGTAGCTCAGTTGGTCTGAGCTTCTGCTTAAGAACTTAGAGGTTTGGAGTTCAATTCCCACCAGCAGCAGCATTGTTTTTTTTTAAAAAAATATAGCGGGCGGGCCGGGCCGGGCTAAAAATGCCCAGCTTTCTATGGGCTGAATTAATGAAGCCCGTGGACCAGATTATTAAGGGCGGGCCGGCCCGGCCCGCGGGCTTGGGCCTCTATTACCAGGTCTATTTGCAGGACTCTTATTCCCCAGTATGAGTAAAGTCAAGAACAGATACGGATCCTTCATGCACATAGACGGTGGAAGATTGTAAGCTACCATGATCACTGGCCATACAGAGTATAGTTGACTAAAATTATTAAATGGACAAAACTCATCTGTAGCCATGCCAAGCTTGACATTCCTACTTTCCTCAGCAAATTGAGGAAAATTTTCATCAAACTTCTTCCACTCATCTCCATCTGTGGGGTGAGACAACTGACCAGGCACGACGTCCCTTGTTTTATGCCAAGTCATATGCACAGCAGTGTGGGTCGACATGAATAGACGCTGAAGTCTTGAGGCAAGAGAAAAGTACCTTAGGATTTTTTTAGGCACACACTTAGTTTTCCCCCCATGTTTAGTTGTCTTGTAACGAGGCAGGTTACAAATGTCACACTGCAGTTTATCTATGTCAGCCCCATAATATAACATGCAATCCTGCTCACAAGCATCGATCTTTATATACCCCAAATTCAAACCCTTTACCATCTTTTTCACTTCATAATAATTTGAGGGTAGAGTGTGACCCTTTGATAAGAACTCGCTGATAATCCTAAACAACTCATTGAAACCTCTCTCACTGTAGCCATGCTCATTCTTGAAGTGTAAGAGTTTCGTCACTACAGATAGCCTGGTGTGCTTATCATTTTAAGCATACAATGGGACAGCAGATTCAGATAGCATATTGTAAAAGGTTGTTGTTGTGTCCTTTGGCTCTTGATGACCAATGATTGACGACTACTCATTTGCAGCCCAATCAATATTGTTAGGGCCATACGCATCAACCAACATCTCCACGACATCATAACTATCATCGTATCAATCTCCGTGAATTGGTTGGCCTATACTGTCACTTCTTTCGCTGAACTCAGTTGACTCTCCGTGATGAATCCATAGAGAATACCTATATACAAACCCACGCAAATACAAGTCATACTTAATGTTGTCGACTTTATTCCAAATCAGGTTTTTACATTTAAAACACGGGCATCTCATCTTTCCGTTCGAATTATCAGCATGTTCATTGGCAAAATTCAAAAATTTGGATACCCCATCATGGTACTCAGGCAGTAATCCTCTACCATCAACCGGTATTGTACGGTACATCTAGCTCCGGTCGTCTGACATATTTAACTGAACAATACGATGTATCAAATTAACCAGGGTGCTTAGTGTATGTGTGTGTATTCATGATTCATGCATGACTTCAACTTCTGAGTATATGGGTTAGGCTTCTATCCCGTTTTTAGATGCGTCTCCTCACTTGTGCCAACACCTTGAGCACGTTTTTTCTATTTCAAGGAAATTTCGACAGCACCTCCCCATGGTCTCTAAGTACACGAAATAGACCACGTCAACGTAGGCTAAGTATGCACTCAGAGAACATATAGAAATATCAGTGAAAAGTCTCAAAACAAATAAAACGTACTCAAATTATTGGCACAAACCTAAGTGAGAGACATAACATCTAGCAACAGTCCCAGACGGGGGACTATTCGGCATTCACTCTTAGTGAATGAATGTCAAATGGGTTTCTAAGCTCTTAACCAAAGTACATGCACAAGTGATTAGAATGAATAGAATTTAATCTAATTATATTAAATTAATTTTAGTATATTAAATTAATTTAATTATATTTTATTTTATTTTATTTTATTTTAATTTATTTTTTTAATTATATTTAACTTCACTTAATTTTATTTAATTTCACTTAATTTTATTTTTTTTAATTATATTAAATTATATTATATTTATTTTATTTTATTTTGTTTTAATCAATTTAATTTATTTTAGGTATATTTAATTTAACTTAATTTTATGTAATTAATTTAATTATACTTTATTTTGCTTAATTTATTTTAATTATATTTAATTTAACTTTATTATACTATATTATATTATATCATATCATATCATATTATATTATATTATATTACATTTATTTTACTTAATTTAATTTAATTTAATTTAATTATATTAATTATATTTTACTTAATTTAATTTATTTTTCATTATATTTAATGTAACTTAATTTCATTTCATTATCTTTAATTTAATTTAATTATATATAATTAATGTTATTTATTTTTATTTTATTTTATTAATAAATAGATAGTTTGCATTATAGTATATTATACTATATTATTTAACGTAATTTAAATATTTTAATTTACTATAATTATTTTATTTAATGTAATTTATTTTTTATCTTTTTGTTTATGTTAGTTCATTTCATTTTATGTTATTAGTACAAAACTAAGTAAATACTACTTAGTTTATTTTAATATTGAAAAATTAGGATAATACATCACAAATATTACAATTGCAGAATTTTGACAGAAATTCCGTCGGGAATTCCGTCGGAAATAGCTAATGTAACAATCCAATACATTAATATCACAATATATATACACAAATTAATTTCACATTTCATCAGTAATGCTATTCAAATTTTAATACTAATAATATATATATATATATATATATATATATATATATATATATATATATATATATATATATATATATATATACCTTACGGAGGTGCCGGTCGGAGGTGTTCCCGGACGGCGACAACGGACGACGGCGGCAATGGAGGTGCAAACAGACGGCGGCAACGGGTGGAGAGCTAGGTCGGAGGGAGAGAGACAAAGAGAAAGAGAGAGCGAACTGTGAGAGAGAGAGAGAGAGAGAAATAAAAGTGGAGGCGGCTGGGTGAAAAAGACGATGAAATAGGTTTTTAATTTATTTTCGATGGAATTTCCGTTGAACTTAACTCCGTCAAAAATAAGTTAAGCTTGACGGATATTCGGTCGATAATATACATTTTTTCCGTCGACATTATATTGCCAGGCGTGGGAACTTTGGCGCCAACGGGGAGTCCATAAGATCGACGGAATTCCGTCGAATTTAAAGTATTTCCTAAAGAATTAAAATCGACGGAATATTCCGTCGAGGATGAATTATTTCCGACTGAATCAATTTCGTCGAAAAAAATTCCGTTGAAGCTAGCGTCTTTTCTTGTAGTGATATTCCTTTTAATCTCCCAATTATATTTTACCTGTATCACACTTTAAGACATAATTAAAATAAGTTATAAAGAAAATAAATATCTTTCACAAGCATCTAACCACATTAACTTTTTCTAAGTTAAAACTAGCTCAAAACGAATGGATATGTGCTTAAATATATATTCCTTTTAATCTCCCAATTATATTTTACCTGTATCACACTTTAAGACATAATTAAAATAAGTTATAAAGAAAATGAATATCTTTCACAAGCATCTAACCACATAAACTTTTTCGAAGTTAAAACTAGCTCAAAACGAATGGATATGTGCTTAAAAATTAAAAGGATCACTAGCAAAATAATAACCAACAAATTGTTAAAATTTAAACAAAGCAATAATTTTTATCATTGGTCATAAATTTAATTCAACTAATTCATTGCCCAAGAGACTCTACCTAAAAATAAAACTACCTTATTTATGTAAAAAATACGATTCCACTAAGTATGTGTAACAGCCTTTAAATCCCATGGTTACCCCAAGTGGATGAGTTGTGTCTTGTGAGAGTTTGCAATGAATATACCCACAAAATTCAAAAACAAAACCTACATTTTAAAATTTTTCAAAATATAACCACACCCCAAATTTAAAACAGACATTGTCCTCAATTAATGTATAAAATAAAGAAAATTAAAACAAATGACTCCCCTGAATATGTAGCAATTTCGTCCTCATCTGTTAAGTCTGGACTGCAAAGGCATAAAAAACCTAGGAAAAACAAAAACAAAATATTAAAACTAATAAATAAAAACTAAAATTTACTACTAATTAAAAAAAAACTAAAAATTAAAACTAAAATTTGGGTTGCCTCCCAATAAGCCCTTGTTTTATTCTCTCAGTCTAACTACTTCATTTTCTTTCAATCAGGCTCAAGCACAAAAATTATCTTTTTATGCCTCATTTTTTTACTTTTCTTTGAATTTCATGACATTCATGTAAAATTGCGAACCACCCCAAACTCGAATTTATCCAAGTTATCATTGTCTTCAACAAAGTCAACCTAATAGTATTCCTCAAAATTCTTAGTTTGCTGCACGGAATGAACAATCGAATTTTTTTTAATACCATTTGAGCTCACCAATTGATCATCATCATCCTTATGTTCTTCTTCCCAAACCTTGCTCCTCTTCTTTTCAACCTCAAAATATTCCTCATCAAAACGTGATCTCTTTAGATTTACTCTAACAGCTTTGTGTAACTTCTTGTCATTTTCTAATGAATATGCCTCACACTGCTCTTTACCTTCCTCCATATGATTAATCTCCAAATCACTAGGTCAAGTGTCTTGCAGACTATTAATGATAGTATTGGCAAGTTATCCCATTTGATACTCAAGATTCTGCATTGATGCTTCTAGACTGCTCTTCCTTAACTCTCGTTTTGCTCACGCTCCTCTAAAGCTTTTTTCTTTTTATTTTTTCAACTTTATCTCGTCTTGCTCTATGACTTTGGTAAGGTATTCCTCCAAATTAGATGTATCTTTTTGTTACGGTAGAGGTTGTTAATATGAGAATTTGTATGATTGAGGTTGATACAAAATTTTGGACGGATGTGATAGTATTGGAGCAAAATATTGGGCTTGATAGTTGTTACTCCACGAATATGTCGCCTGATTCTGAAAACTCGGATGATAGTAGTTTGGCGTGTAGTTGGCTCGCTACTGATGGTAGGCATTCTAAATTAGCTCGCTGTTAATTACCTCAAGTTTTCTATTAAGTTCCACAACTTGTGCAGTCAACAACTCAAATATTCCTTCCATCATGCCTGAGAAGGAAGTAAGATAAAAAGATAAAAAAAATAAGTAATACACACACACACACACACACACACACACACACACACACACACACACACACACACACACACATTTAAATTAAAACTAATTTGATTAAAATTAATATTAAAAAATAATTATTAAATTAATTCCCCGACAACGGTGCCAAAAACTTGTTTGCTTAATTTTTAATTAGGAATTTACACGCAAGTATACGTGGCCAACATGCAATATAGTGCTTAAGTTGAGTGTCGAACCCACAGTGAATTAAAAATAATTATTACCAATTATTAATTTTATTTAAAAATTGAATTTAAATGTAAAATAAATCTAATTAAAATTAACAATTAAACTACTTTAAATGATAAGGATAAAAATCAGATTTTAAAGACTTAAGATTATAATTTTCTCCAATACTTTATTTAAATCTCTTCAATCCCTTTTTAATAAATTAATTATATTGAATTATTAACCGATATTTCTTTATAGTATTTATACCCATCTCTCAAAAACATATAAACAAATCATTCCTAAATCTGACACAAAGACAACAAAATTGAAAGGAACATCCTAATTAAATAAATCACTATATTTTTATGTGAATTAAAGTAAATAGGATGCGTAAAGATCAGATTCGCTTTAGGTTACATATGGCATATAGACATATCTCTATCCTATACACGAATCATAAATTATGTCAACGTAAAAAATACAAACATATGTTATCATATCTAAATTTATAATTCATCTCTCAATTTTATATAAATTATCTCAATTAATTAAGACATTAACGCACAAAATAATTAATTAGGTCTAAATATTATAATCTATTTGTCAATTTTATATAAGTTACCACATTAATTAATGCAAATAATTAAATACTTGAATGCACAAAATATGATAAACAATTCAATTATAATTAATAATAATTGAAAAGAAAAATAAATTAAGTTAAAGTACACATTGGATTCAATTACAATCTTAAATAAAAATTAGCTCATAACTGAAAAAGAAATAAATTCAATAAAATAATTCATTAAGTACAAATTACAAAAAATTAAAGAAAAGAGTTTAGAGATAAAAATATGTATTTAAGCACGCTCGCTGAATCTCCATCTTCAACCCTGTGTAATTATTCTGCATTGAATTCTCCTTCAGATCTAATAAAAATTATTCTTTTAATTTATTTTATAACTACTCCTAATATACTCTATTCTAAAATATTCTAATATGCTAAAAATAAGAGTCTCCTAGTGTATTTATAGCTTACAATATAAATCCTAAGCAAAACTGGAATTAAAAATCAATTAGGAATCAAATTAATGTAAAAAAGCTCATTCTGGCAATTAATGCGTCAAACACAACCCTAACTGCCTTGACAGATGGCTCCCATTGATCCGCTCCACTCACGTGCGTGGCGCTAAAACCTCCTTCCTGAACAAATGGCATCGCATTGACCTTAAAACGCTCACAATAAACACCCACGCATAGTGTGTACTGTTCTTCCTTCCTCACCTTCTTAATGACATCGCTCCATGTCGCCTGCTGATAACAAACTCCTGGTCGTGCCACTCGCCAATACCATCATTAATTACCAGTTTGCCATTTAGAAGCTGCATAATTACAGAAATGCCATTCGACTTTAATTTATCTACAAAATGAAATTAAAAGTAAATAAAAATAATATAAAAAATAAGATAATTAAATAAAATACTAGAAATACTTAAAAATTGAAAAAAAATTAAGTCTAACAATATTCAACAAATAAGAATAAAATCTAATTATCAATATCACCGAATCATCATAAATTTTGAGCCACGGAATATATATGAACCCAACGTCTCTACCAAAATTTGTGATGATTGTAAAAATTATAGGCTTCTTGTTTGCTACTTCAATTGATTAGATCTGTGCCTCTTTGTTGACTCAAACGATTGATCTTTTTCACTATAAAAAATCCCAATCGCATGATTAAGACCTGAGAACGTGCAGATCTGGGCATCTTGTTGGCTGCCTCAGTCACCGATTATAGGGATTTTTAGGGGTGGGGACGAAGCGGGAAGGGAGGGAAAGGCGATGCCATAAATTGAGAGAAAGAAGGAGATCGATTATGGTCAGCTGCGACCTAGCGGATCCTGTGACGCCCCCAAATCTGGGCCCACACAGCCCAAACTTGAGTCGTCAAAAGACTACAACAAAATTATTACAACAAAGCACAACGTACAACAATACAGTGTATAATAATACACAACTAAGTCTTCACTATTATTGCCACACTATTTTACAAAACGTGAAGACTATGATAACTATTCCTCGGACCCTCACTCCATTCCCCGGCTAGACCCTGTTATGTTTTCATCTCCTGTTGAAAAACAATGGAACAAAAGAAAGGGTGAGCTCAAATAGCCCAGTAAAGAATATCATGACTAAGATAATGACGAATAAATTATCATTAGTCTTCAACAGCTGAGTTCTTGATAGAATACAATAGACTACAAGGTTTATATCAAAAACTGCAGTTAAATTCTTAAACAACGTTCAGATCAATAATAGCAGCGGAATGAGTAATCTATTAGAAGAATAATGCAGACTATAATGTCCGCTCGGTTCTCTTTTTAGGAAAAACATCATCAACTTTTATCATCTGAAATATCATTAGTCAAGATAATACAAATTCACAGTTCCTGATCATAATCATGCAGATCAACAGTTCATCTTTGCACTACGGGCCAAAGACATTCAATATAACACCAACGATCATGATTATACCAGATTCAGCCTTTGGTCATAATCATACCAAACAACAGTTCATCTTTGCACTACGGGCCAAAGAGAACATTCACCACGTGCCATAAAAGACACCGAACAGATGTATCGCCTTTAACCTATTATATCGCCTTTAACCTATCATCTGTTCAACAAATATATCACATCTGTGCCCCCGGCCACAGATATTCACAACAGCTTGATTTTTGGATGATTAGAATGATATAAATGATGAACAGAAGAAATAGGATAACAATAAGTATCGGAAGTTTACTTTGTACAGATTCAAATAATGTCCAAATTGTCAACATGATGTGGAGTGAAATTCAAGATCCACAGTTCAGAATAACGGTTACAATTCAATAGAAAGGTTCACGTAAATAGGAAGGTTCAGTTGAAATAATGAAGTTCAACTATTATGGAACATATAATATTTTCAGGAATTATAGAAGCAATAGTTCCATAATAAATTTCGATTTAGGAGTATGAAAGAAAATAATATCCCTTACCGTAGCAGGTTTGATTAACAAAAGGTGAAGGAAATTAATACAAGGGTTATTCACCAACAGGCGGCAATCCGCTCCGTAAGGTTATTCCCACAATTTAATAGAATTTGAGTACAAAGAGTTATTCACCAAACAGGCGGCAATCCGCTCCGTAAGGTTATTCTCAGAGATTAATAATGAATGAATACGAAAGGTTATTCACCAACAGGCGGCAATCCGCTCCGTAAGGTTATTCCCACAATTTAATAAAATTTGAGTACAAAGAGTTATTCACCAAACAGGCGGCAATCCGCTCCGTAAGGTTATTCTCAGAGATTAATAATGAATGAATACGAAAGGTTATTCACCAACAGGCGGCAATCCGCTCCGTAAGGTTATTCCCACAATTTAATACATGGAAATAAAAGGCACGTCTTATGAGTAAGGAAGAAACAATATTATTATCGAGAATCAAATAATGATAATCCCTTAACATAGTATGTTTGAATAATGGAAGATGAAAAAGATGGTATCCCTTACCGTAGTAAGTTTTAATAATAGAAGATGAAAGAAGATGACATTCCTTACAAGTAGTAAATTTAAGAGTATGAAAAGAATGATATTCCTTACCGTAGTAAATTTAAGAGTGTGAAAAGAATGATATTCCTTACCGTAACACGTGACTGGATATTGATTTAAATGAGGTTGATTAACTTGAACAGTACACGTATACTTATAGATCTTCACAAATACTCAAGATGACTTAAGCACACTTAGAGAGAACTTTCACAAGAAGTATTTAGAGAGAGAAAGAAAGAACAAGTAAGGAAGTTTATGAAAAATCCTTAAGTTAAGGCTTCTATTTATAGCCAAAAATCTTATCATTCATTTAATCTAAACCATTCATTTAAAGATCATCTTTTAATCTACACCATCCATTTCAAATATTATATTATCTTTAATCTACACCATTCATTTCATATCACCTAATAATCACCTAACTTTATATTATAAACAAATCAATTTAATTATTCAACAATAATTCACACTTTAATCTACACCATTCATTTCATATCACCTAATAATCACCTAACTTTATATTATAAACAAATCAATTCAATTATTCAACAATAATTCACACTTTAATCTACACCATTCATTTCATATCACCTAATAATCACCTAACTTTATATTATAAACAAATAACTTTATCAATTCAATTATTATGACTAATTGTTATAAATACAGTATAGTTAGCTCTTAGATATCAAGTCAATAAATTAATGAAATACAACTGTTTAAATAACATCATAATAGAGATAACAATAATGTAAAATAAAGCATACGTTACTGTGTAATGACAATTATTGATTCAATAATGTGAATTACTGTGCATATGTTACTGTGACAATTATTAGGTTCAATAATTTTAAAAACAGTGCAACAACAATTATTGACTCAATGATATAAAATACAGTGTAATGACAATTATTAAATCAATAATGCAAAATACTGTGTAACAACAATTATTGAATTGATAATATAAAATATTATGCAGTGACAATTATCGATGAAATGATGCGTAACAGTTACGGTGTCAATTATCAGACCAATAATATGAGACACTATGCAATACCGTGTGTTACTGTAGAGTACCGTGTGCTACAGAAAATACCATAAACTACCGTATGCTACTATTCTTTTATCACCGGTATTTTAACAGTTCCGTTGACTATTTTTATTTAAAAAGGTTACTTCTGTCGTTTTCTATATCCGACAAATATTCCGTTGTGGGGTCCAACAATAATTTATTATTTCGGCGCCGTCGTACGGCACGAATATTCCCCGACCAAACGAATATTCCCCGACAAAGCGAATATTGTCCGACAAAATAAAATTTGCACATAACATCCTTAACTTTCAATTTTGTTAATTTAACCACTTACTGTTTCAAAAAAAAATATATATATGAAGAAAAATTAAATTTTGTATTTCATAAAATTCGGGGTCTTACAACCTCCCCTCCTTATGAAATTTCGTCCCCGAAATTGACGTACCTGACATATCGAAGAGGTAAGGATACTTAGATTTCATCTCAGATTCTAGCTCCCAGGTCATTTCCTCAGTATCTTGGTTCCTCCATAAAACCTTAACTTGAGGTATAACCTTTGAGCGTAGGATCTGCTCCTTCTTATCCAGGATCTTAACAGGTACCTCCTCGTATGTTAAATCCTCTGCTATAACGTCTGGTTCTAACTCAATGACGTGGTTTGGGTCCTTCACATATTTACGTAACATAGATATGTGAAAAACGTTATGGATGCGAGACATACTTGGTGGTAGGGCTAGTCTGTAGGCTACGGTTCCTATTCGATCGAGGATTTCAAATGGACCAATAAATCGAGGGTTGAGCTTTCCTCTCTTTCCGAATCTCGTAACCCCTTTCCATGGAGAAACACGTAAGAATACATGATCTCCGACGTTGAAACTTTCGTCTCTCCGATGAAGATCAGCATAACTCTTTTGTCGTTCTTGTGCGGTCTGTATTCGTTGTCGGATCATTTGGATCTTTTCGGTCGTCAAGCGTACCAACTCGGGTCCCAACAATTTTGCTTCTCCTACCTCATTCCAACATATTGGAGAGCGACACTTCCTTCCATACAAAGCCTCGAATGGAGCCATGCCTATGCTTGCTTGGTAACTGTTGTTGTAAGAAAAATTCCACCAATGGCAAGTACTTATCCCAACTTCCTTTGAAGTCTAATACACAAAGTCTCAAAAGATCTTCGAGGGTCTGGATCGTCCTTTCCGATTGTCCGTCCGTTTGAGGATGGTATGCAGAACTAAAACGTAGTTCAGTGCCCATAGCTTTTTGTAGACTGATCCAAAAGCGTGAAGTGAATCTAGGATCTCGATCAGAAACTATGGAAACTGGCATGCCATGCAATCTCACGATCTCATTTATGTACATACCGGCAAGACGTTCAAGTGAAAAGTTTTCTCGTATAGGCAAGAAATGAGCAGATTTGGTCAATCTATCTACGATCACCCAAATTGCATCTAAGCCTTGAGAAACTTTTGGAAGACCCGTCACGAAGTCCATATTGATGTGTTCCCACTTCCATTCGGGAACTTCAAGTGATTGTAATGGACCTTTAGGAACTTGATGTTCTGCCTTGACACGTTGACAAGTTAGGCACCTTGAAATAAACTCCGCAATCTCTCTTTTCATATTGTTCCACCAAAATGTATGTCGAAGATCTCGATACATCTTGGTACCTCCTGGGTGGATTGCAAACGGCGTGTTGTGTGCCTCCATCATGATTTTATGCTTTAATTCAGGATCGTTAGGAACACAGAGTCGAGAGTTGACTCGAAGTATTCCTTTCTCGTCGATTCTTGCTTCGGGAATGGCACCTTCTTGTACTTTCTTTATCATGTTTATCAGTTCCGGATCGGTAGCTTGAGCAGCTTTAATTTTATCGATTAAAGTTGGTTCTACTCGCACGTGAGCAATCTTCGAGCGGGTCCCTGGTGTCTTTAGCTCTATCTCCATCTTTTGCAAGTCGTACAAAATACACTTTTGTGTTGTCAGCAGTGCACTTGTACTTGCATAAGATTTTCTACTCAAAGCGTCAGCTACAACGTTCGCCTTTCCCGGGTGATACTGGATTGTGTGGTCATAATCCTTTAACAGCTCAAGCCAACGTCGTTGTCGCATGTTGAGTTCCTTCTGGGTGAAGAAATACTTGAGACTTTTATGATCCGTATAGATATCCACTTTTTCTCCGTACAAGTAGTGTCTCCAGATCTTCAATGCGAAAACGACTGCTGCCAACTCTAGATCATGAGTAGGATAATTTTTCTCATAATCTTTGAGTTGTCGAGAGGCGTAGGCTATAACCTTTCCATGTTGCATAAGGACACAGCCTAGACCTTTGCCAGAAGCATCGCTGTAGATAACAAATTCTCCTGATCCTGATGGTATGGTCAGAACAGGAGCTGAAACCAGTCTCTTCTTGAGTTCTTGGAAACTTTTCTCGCATTCCTCGCTCCATATGAATTTTGTGCTTTTCCGAGTAAGCTGCGTTAATGGAGTGGCGATTCGAGAAAATCCTTCTACGAATCTCCGATAATAACCAGCTAGACCCAGAAAACTTCGGACTTCGGTTACTGTTTTGGGTTGCTCCCAATTTAGTACCGTTTCAATCTTCGCAGGATCGACTGATATTCCTTGACTAGAAATCACATGCCCAAGAAACGCGACCTCCTCAAGCCAGAACTCACATTTCTTCAACTTGGCATATAATTTGTTTTCACGGAGCTTTTGTAGTATCAATCTCAGGTGTTGTTCATGATCCTCGCGACTCTTGGAGTATATGAGGATGTCATCAATAAAGACAACCACAAAATGATCCAAATGTTCCTTGAATATCCGGTTCATCATGTCCATGAAAGCTGCAGGAGCATTAGTTAGTCCAAAAGGCATGACTAAGAACTCATAATGCCCATAACGAGTTCTGAAAGCAGTCTTTGGAATGTCCTCAGCTTTAACCTTTAACTGATGATATCCAGAACGGAGATCAATCTTTGAGAAATGTTGAGCGCCTTGCAATTGATCAAACATGTCATCAATCCGAGGTAACGGGTACCTGTTCTTGATGGTGACATGGTTCAATTCTCGGTAGTCAATGCACAATCTCATACTCCCGTCTTTCTTCTTCACAAATAGAACAGGAGCACCCCAAGGTGATGCACTCGGACGAATGAAACCGATATCCAACAATTCCTGTAGTTGGACTTTTAACTCTTGAAGTTCAATGGGAGCCATTCGGTAGGGAGCTTTGGAAATGGGTTTGGTACCGGGTTCAAGATCAATATAAAAATCAATTTCACGGTTTGGGGGTAAGCCAGGAAGTTCTTCAGGAAAAACGTCAGGAAACTCATTAACAATGGGAATATCATTCAAGTTTGACGTATTTTTGTTCAAATCAGTGACATGAGCTAAAAAGGCTTGACATCCGTTTTTCAATAAACGAATGGCTTTATGGCTAGAAATAACAGTTATAGATTTCAATGGTTTAGTTGCTTGAATTTGCATGACAGGTTGATTAGGAATATGAAAACTAATAATCTTATGAAAACAATCAATTTTAGCATGATGGGTAGTCAACCAATCAATTCCTAGAATCACATCAAATTCATGCATTTCCAGAGAAATAAGGTCAACAGATAATGTGAGGTTGTTGATTTGAACTAGGCAAGATTTATAGATAGTAAATGTAATAGGTATTTCTCCCAATGAAGTTTCAACTGATAAGACAAGATTTAAGTTTTCAATAGTCAAATTTAAACGTTGAGTACATATAGGTGAGATAAAAGAGTGGATAGAGCCAGTATCTAATATGGCATAGACTTCACGAGAATTTATGAATAGCTTACTGATTATCACCTCATTCGGTTTCTTGACTGTTATCGTCAAATCGAATCCCGAATACTTCATTCGGATCTTCACGTATTTCAACCATGGGAATACCACTGAATAATTTTCTAGCAAATTGTTTCTCGGGTTCATCAACTTCATCAGTAGTAAGGTACCAATGATTTCCATTAAAATAGTATTTTCGATAGACTGCAGTTTCCACGATAGTGACTAACTTAACCTGAATTCCTCTAAATTGTAACGTCCAAAAGTATAGAAACATCATTTTTAAATAATCTTGAAAATCATAGCTGGAACACCATAAATCCCAAAGACTAATATGAAAAGTCCATATATTCTGATCCTTTGTTATAGAGCATAACCAGGTGATATCACTCTCCCAATTAGTGAGTAAATTAAAGGCAATAATTTCCGCAAGTTCGTTACTTACTTTAATTGCTTCTAAGAATGGATCTGGAACGACTGTAGCAGAGCTTTCACCTTCATCCTTACTGGATAGAACACGCATAATTTTTGCCTTAGGCAAGTGATTCAACTCTGAGTTTGTAAGAAGATTATTCGTCGCCTCTTGTTTTGCAGCTACATTTGTTTCAGTAATTTCATAGTTAACCTCTTGATTTCCAGATGCCATACTAAACTGTGGTCACAAAATAAATGTTAGTTCAAATAAACTGACTCATCACTTCATGTTCCTACATTCAAATCGACTCATTAGATAATAAAATCTATTTTAGGTAGGACACACTAGTGACTGATTCTATTCGTCTCTCCCCTCCTAGTTCTAACCCCAGATCTCCATTAAAGATCATATCCCTAAGCTCTGATGCCAACTGTGACGCCCCCAAATCTGGGCCCACACAGCCCAAACTTGAGTCGTCAAAAGACTACAACAAAATTATTACAACAAAGCACAACGTACAACAATACAGTGTATAATAATACACAACTAAGTCTTCACTATTATTGCCACACTATTTTACAAAACGTGAAGACTATGATAACTATTCCTCGGACCCTCACTCCATTCCCCGGCTAGACCCTGTTATGTTTTCATCTCCTGTTGAAAAACAATGGAACAAAAGAAAGGGTGAGCTCAAATAGCCCAGTAAAGAATATCATGACTAAGATAATGACGAATAAATTATCATTAGTCTTCAACAGCTGAGTTCTTGATAGAATACAATAGACTACAAGGTTTATATCAAAAACTGCAGTTAAATTCTTAAACAACGTTCAGATCAATAATAGCAGCGGAATGAGTAATCTATTAGAAGAATAATGCAGACTATAATGTCCACTCGGTTCTCTTTTTAGGAAAAACATCATCAACTTTTATCATCTGAAATATCATTAGTCAAGATAATACAAATTCACAGTTCCTGATCATAATCATGCAGATCAACAGTTCATCTTTGCACTACGGGCCAAAGACATTCAATATAACACCAACGGTCATGATTATACCAGATTCAGCCTTTGGTCATAATCATACCAAACAACAGTTCATCTTTGCACTACGGGCCAAAGAGAACATTCACCACGTGCCATAAAAGACACCGAACAGATGTATCGCCTTTAACCTATTATATCGCCTTTAACCTATCATCTGTTCAACAAATATATCACATCTGTGCCCCCGGCCACAGATATTCACAACAGCTTGATTTTTGGATGATTAGAATGATATAAATGATGAACAGAAGAAATAGGATAACAATAAGTATCGGAAGTTTACTTTGTACAGATTCAAATAATGTCCAAATTGTCAACATGATGTGGAGTGAAATTCAAGATCCACAGTTCAGAATAACGGTTACAATTCAATAGAAAGGTTCACGTAAATAGGAAGGTTCAGTTGAAATAATGAAGTTCAACTATTATGGAACATATAATATTTTCAGGAATTATAGAAGCAATAGTTCCATAATAAATTTCGATTTAGGAGTATGAAAGAAAATAATATCCCTTACCGTAGCAGGTTTGATTAACAAAAGGTGAAGGAAATTAATACAAGGGTTATTCACCAACAGGCGGCAATCCGCTCCGTAAGGTTATTCCCACAATTTAATAGAATTTGAGTACAAAGAGTTATTCACCAAACAGGCGGCAATCCGCTCCGTAAGGTTATTCTCAGAGATTAATAATGAATGAATACGAAAGGTTATTCACCAACAGGCGGCAATCCGCTCCGTAAGGTTATTCCCACAATTTAATAAAATTTGAGTACAAAGAGTTATTCACCAAACAGGCGGCAATCCGCTCCGTAAGGTTATTCTCAGAGATTAATAATGAATGAATACGAAAGGTTATTCACCAACAGGCGGCAATCCGCTCCGTAAGGTTATTCCCACAATTTAATACATGGAAATAAAAGGCACGTCTTATGAGTAAGGAAGAAACAATATTATTATCGAGAATCAAATAATGATAATCCCTTAACATAGTATGTTTGAATAATGGAAGATGAAAAAGATGGTATCCCTTACCGTAGTAAGTTTTAATAATAGAAGATGAAAGAAGATGACATTCCTTACAAGTAGTAAATTTAAGAGTATGAAAAGAATGATATTCCTTACCGTAGTAAATTTAAGAGTGTGAAAAGAATGATATTTCTTACCGTAACACGTGACTGGATATTGATTTAAATGAGGTTGATTAACTTGAACAGTACACGTATACTTATAGATCTTCACAAATACTCAAGATGACTTAAGCACACTTAGAGAGAACTTTCACAAGAAGTATTTAGAGAGAGAAAGAAAGAACAAGTAAGGAAGTTTATGAAAAATCCTTAAGTTAAGGCTTCTATTTATAGCCAAAAATCTTATCATTCATTTAATCTAAACCATTCATTTAAAGATCATCTTTTAATCTACACCATCCATTTCAAATATTATATTATCTTTAATCTACACCATTCATTTCATATCACCTAATAATCACCTAACTTTATATTATAAACAAATCAATTTAATTATTCAACAATAATTCACACTTTAATCTACACCATTCATTTCATATCACCTAATAATCACCTAACTTTATATTATAAACAAATCAATTCAATTATTCAACAATAATTCACACTTTAATCTACACCATTCATTTCATATCACCTAATAATCACCTAACTTTATATTATAAACAAATAACTTTATCAATTCAATTATTATGACTAATTGTTATAAATACAGTATAGTTAGCTCTTAGATATCAAGTCAATAAATTAATGAAATACAACTGTTTAAATAACATCATAATAGAGATAACAATAATGTAAAATAAAGCATACGTTACTGTGTAATGACAATTATTGATTCAATAATGTGAATTACTGTGCATATGTTACTGTGACAATTATTAGGTTCAATAATTTTAAAAACAGTGCAACAACAATTATTGACTCAATGATATAAAATACAGTGTAATGACAATTATTAAATCAATAATGCAAAATACTGTGTAACAACAATTATTGAATTGATAATATAAAATATTATGCAGTGACAATTATCGATGAAATGATGCGTAACAGTTACGGTGTCAATTATCAGACCAATAATATGAGACACTATGCAATACCGTGTGTTACTGTAGAGTACCGTGTGCTACAGAAAATACCATAAACTACCGTATGCTACTATTCTTTTATCACCGGTATTTTAACAGTTCCGTTGACTATTTTTATTTAAAAAGGTTACTTCTGTCGTTTTCTATATCCGACAAATATTCCGTTGTGGGGTCCACCAATAATTTATTATTTCGGCGCCGTCGTACGGCACGAATATTCCCCGACCAAACGAATATTCCCCGACAAAGCGAATATTGTCCGACAAAATAAAATTTGCACATAACATCCTTAACTTTCAATTTTGTTAATTTAACCACTTACTGTTTCAAAAAAAAATATATATATGAAGAAAAATTAAATTTTGTATTTCATAAAATTCGGGGTCTTACAGATCCAGGATTACTACCCAGCAGGGGCGGATTTTAACTAATTTTTTTGTTAAAATTAAATAAAGAAAAAGTTGAACTAATCATAATATTAATTAATCATAATATTTACAAATTACAATGATATCCTCCTATTCCCCATAGCTTGAAAATGTTCTAAGATAGCTTTATTATCAATAGTTTTAAATACATCATTTTCAATGTAAGGAACTAAACAATCACTCAACCATTTATCACCCATTTGATTTCAGAGAGTGGTTTTAACAATATTCATCGATAACTAATGCGGCCAGACCAAAACCAAAAACGACGTAGCCTGCCTGATCGCGACCAGGACTAGCGGCTAGGCCAAAAAATAAATAAATTATCCCTGATCGCTACTAAAATTAGCAGTCAGGCCCCTCTTAGCTATTAGATCCTGCAATGAACGATGAGAAATGAGCTTACTGAAATAGTATCCCTAACTAATGCGAGTTGTGGATCAGCTCATATATATAATCAAAAACTCGGAGTTGGTTGGATTTGATTAGGTGCCTATTTTTGTGTTAATAATGTTTTGGTGACTAAAAAAATGGATACAAAATAAAATTATTGTTGATTAGGGGTGTTGGTCCATCACTGTATTATAAAGTGCCAAAGAATTATCATACAATGTACTATATTTTTTTTAAATTATATGATCAGTATTGACTTTTAAAAATTAATTTGACACATTTTTAAATTCAAAATTAAGATGATTGATTAAAAATTATAAAATAATAAATTTAATCATGAAGTAATAAATCTTATAATGAGTAATATTTTTTAGATAGTTTACAATAATCTTTATTGAATTGACTAATATTAAAAAAAATTATGTCAATTCTGAATTTAAAAATCTTTTAAGTTGATTTTAAAAAATCAACAATAATTAAATAATATGGAACTGATAGTATTATTTTGTATATCTATTTAGTTACCATAACATCATTTGTTTTTGTAAGAGTAGTACCGAGTCCATTGCTCCCTCTTAGAAAAAGATTATTTTTGTTGACTTTTTTGTTTGCTTCCTCCAAGTTTAACTCTTCTATTAATCTGTCCCCTTAAGTTTATAAACTTGCATAACCGTCCTCCTTACTAGGCTGCCCCTATAATATAAAAAGGAAAAAAAAATCCAGCATAGGCAGCTGCCTATGCTGCCACTGAACAGATCCGCCACTGGTTACGATAGCATTTGCGGTGGTTGTTGTGTTTTCGAGAACACATAACGACTTGTTGTATTGAATGCATACATGTTAGAATTAAGATGTATGATTTTTTTTCAAATCTTATCTGTTAGTGTTTTGGTCCATTCCTCTATAGTTATATTTGATTATACTGTAATCATTTAGAGTACATAGTATTTCTCTCGATTTGAAAATCTAAGTCTTTATTTTTAAAATTTATTCCTTTATTTCAAATATTGCAGTTTTATTGAAGACATACACAAATAGTACCAATGTTTCTATTAGTACTTGCATTTATATGTTCTCTTTATATGATTTGACGATGATAATGTTATTAATGCATATTTATAAAAATAAGTAAAGTTTGTAAAGTTCTTATAAAAAATTCTATGTAAAATGATTTAGTTAAGGATCAAATTTATTAAGTTGATCTACATCGTAAAGTATAGATATGTAATCCTTGTAACAGTTGAAGATGTCCAAGGCAGATTAACATTTCGTCGAGCAGAAGTCAGAGTTATTTTAAAATCGCAGAGTAAGTAGAGTTTATCTGAAAATTGTAAAGTAAAGTGTCAGATCGTAGAGCCAAATTGCAGAGTCATTGCAAATCGTAAGAAAAATATCATTGAATGGAGTTACTCAACAATCAAATGATCAACTCTACGATTCAAGGATAGTTTAATAAAAAAATCGAATAGTGCAGAATCTTGACATATTAGTGGCAGGTTTAAGACAAGGATCATGAAACTTAACACACACTCTTCAAGGTTGATCTTCAAGTATGTTAGTGATAAGGATAAGAGAACACAACTTAATTTATCCAACAACTATATGTGAAAAGGACAAGGATCGAACACACGTCGATCTGCTGCTACAACAAGTATATTACTATTGAAAGTAACAACTTGTAGTCCAACAGAGACAACTATTTAAAGTTAAAGGAATTATAATTTGAAATGTGTCCTAGACAAATTAGAGCAACAATAATAATCCAACGGGTAAATCCCAATGAAAGTCTATAAAAAGATTACTGCTACAACATTGAAAATAACAATTAGTAAAGAATCAAGCGTTAAAAGTTCAAATGACCAAAAAGCTCCACCATACGATCAAAGAAAAATCAGTCTGCTTCTAAGTCATTTGAAGAGAGCCTTAAAACTACTTAGCAGCAACACAAACAACAATCATTTCCTTGTATATACAGATCTTAATGATCTTTTGTATAGCCAAGTTTTAGTGAGTTGTTGATTATTAGTGAATCATTTGTTTTATTAGTTGTAAGTGAACATTAGTTATTTATAACCCTCATCCTTAGTGGGTCATCCATACTCACAGAGAAGAAGAGTGGACTATGAGACATTTATACTTCGAACCTCTTAAATTTTTTACTTTTCTGTCTTTACATAACTGCTTATATCGTTTAGTTATTCTGCAAATTCATACTACAATTTACACTAAATTCAGAACCTGAGATTTTTATTTAATCTTTAAAGGGATTTTTTAAAACATATTTCGCTGTGCAATTTAAGTTAAATCAACCTATTTAATTACCTAATAACTTAAATCCTTACAAAAAAAAAATTTCAAATGATCTATTCAAATCCACCCCCTTTCTAGATCTCTCCAGTGCCTTCGGGAATAATGGTTTCCAATAATAAAAAAAAAATAGCATTTAAAAGTTGATATTGAAAAAATCATTCAAAAAAATGTATACATATATGTTATTTTTGACTTTCTAACTTGAATTTAATTTTTAAAAAAATTGGTAAATGAAAAAAAAAAAAGTTTGTGTTATAGGTAATAATAGAGGTCAGAGAACATTATTTCAAAATAGGACTATATATATGTTCAGACTTCTTAATTTTTTTCAACAGTCTCTCTCTCACTCATTGTTTGATCAATTTGCCATGCGTAGCAATAATATTGTGAACAATAAATCCATAGGCTCACAAGAAATATTTCTACTAGGTTATGTGAGGGACTTATGTAAAAATAAAAATAATCACATAAAATCATTAAACCATAGTACCTAGTTTCCCTTCTTAATTTTCAGGTTATTATTGGAGCATTGGAATGCACTAACAACCTCTAATGAAGAGAAAAAACTTGGCACCAATATTTACTTTGAATCTGGATGTTGGTAGTATCTCTTTTTTGCTGTATAATGTTACATGTTTCTTGGTTCCCATTCTCGCCTCTTCCAGATGTTCTCTTTAGGTCTCAGGTTTAATTTGTATCATTAAAATTGAATTTTGTTATATATTAGAAGTTCATTAAAAAAAAGTCAATTTTATATTTATTAGTATTTATTGTTCTTTTGAAAGTGGTTGCATGGAGGCGTCAATTTTAATTGATTTTGCTACATCACATTTTTTTTTAAAACCCCACTTTTTAGGGAATACAATATAATTTCACAATTAATTAAATATCTCATCGCTATTACAAATAAATAAACAAACAATCCTTCAAAAAAACAAACAAACAAGACTCACATAAAGAGAAAACAAGCAACACATAAATAAAGAAATAAACTCACCTAAGTGAGAATCAAACTAAGAACTAAAGGTTACAATACTTCAATCTTAACTACTAAGCTAAGACCCCACCAATACTTCATCACAACATGATTACTATAATTCTGTAAGACTCTGTACTATTATCCCTTATACAAATAATTGACTCTCTTTAAATTGGAAAATAAATGGACAATATTAATTGTTGTTGAAATTAAAGAATCAATGTCACTTTAGGATTTAAAAGATATAGAATCACTTTTGCCCGAAACAATATAATTACAAGTAAAAGAGATTAAGGCTAAAAACGAGCAGTGACGGTTCAGGCTCGAATTGAATTCGACCCAGCCGCTGAAACACGATCTGGGCACAAGTACGAGTATAAAAACGATTGCATCAAAGCCTTATTTTGAATTCGTCATTTTAAAAGAGTCGAATGCGTTTAGCTTAGGGTTCGCTCAAAATTTGGTTCGAGCTAGCAACTCGATTTTTGTAGAGTAACTTGATCAATTACTCGATAAACGCGTTTGTGAAGGATTCACAAGCTAGATTTCATGATTTATGTCTGTGACTCGTTGATTTTTTATATTTGTTGTTTAAATTCCCAAATTATCGTGTATAATTTGAGGAAAAACTCAAAGGTCTATCACATGCAACAATAATCTGCAGGTCACTCTACTCCTTACTTTTCCTTATAGGAATCTTCTTAGCTCTTTCCTTTCCATAAATTGGAGTATTAAATATTTCTTGATTACAAAGATTTTTATTTTATAGTAACAAAATATTAAATTGTAAAAAATAAAATAAAACATATTAATTAATTAAACTAGTAGAATAAAATGACAAAATTAGGGCTCATAAAATATATGAATTATGTGTCTATCAAAATTCATCATTATTCAGCTATTTACTAATACTCATTCAAGTTTTGTGTTGAAATTAGTGACCTAGGGCAGAAACCTTCAAAATCATATCTGTTTAAGTGGAACATCAAACGATCTGAGGCATGAAAACCCTTCAATGCAAGTTTAATTTTTTTCATATATAAACACTAGCATATCCATCGATTTCTCCCATCTCAGTCATCTCTCATCTGATCTTCCTCATATATCGTCTCCAAATACTCATCTCTCTCATCCCACAATGGAAGATTCATCATTTTTCAACAATTGAAAATTAAAATGGTAATTCTTTGAATCAAAATAACAGATGATCAGTAAAAATATTGGAAAGGATGTTAAAAGGCGAACAATTTGCTAATCTAAAAACGTTGAATAAGGCTTAAATGAGAACAATATTATTTTTAATCCGGTTAGTCATGAGTATGACCTAATTAAATATATAGATAAATAAAGATCCTTAAATAAAAATTAATAAATGCAAACGTAACATCAAAGCATGCATGCATGACCAAACAACTTAGACCATAAGCTTGCTGGTGCCTTTTAGACGCTGTCAATTCCTAGCCTATAAGAGGTTAATTATGGGATAGCAGGGCAAAATAGGCTTGCCAGCCGAATACAAAAACTACTATGCTATTAATTATATATTTTATAAAAGGGGCCTAGAAAGACGTTTAACAGTTTTCTCAAAGTTGTGTAGTAACTTTTTATTTTCTTTTTTATTTCCTAATTTTCTCTCATTCTTAGAAAAATCTCTCCAAAAAAAATATAAGTTAGGTAAAAAAGAGCATCTTGCCTTTTTCTTTTTTTATACTTAAGGGGTATATTAATGTTAATTTTATTGTATATATCTTTTCTTCAAATTAGCAAACAAACATTTGTAGAGGATGAATCTCAGGAGGGAGTATATGAAAACAATTTCTCACCCACACTAAAATCATGCATGATCATCATATATAATCGCATCAAATTTGTATTAACCTTATTTGTTCATGACAAAGACCAAGCGTAAGAGATTTATATCATCAAGATGCTGCTGAAGCATTGGCTGCAGCCTCAATAAACATCTGTAAGACTTTATTTGTAGTTATGATGGATGAATCAAAAGCACCATCGATTATGAAAGAACTTTGGCAGAATTGAATATACATCGAAGCTATGCCTAAATGAAAATCCGAAAGGTGCTTAGGGTCAGGATGCTTAAGCTCAGCAAGTGCTAATTTGAACGACTTAATTGCTTCTTCATAAAATCCAACACAATTCTCAAGATCAACATTTGGCCCGGTGCTATTAACCTCTTTTTGGATTAATGCAATAACATCTGTCGCATTATTTATTGCTTCCTCTATAATGGCGATTTCGAGGGAGGAGACGTCTAATGCTGATGCAATTTTAGGGAAGGATGTAAGAATTTTCACACATTCTGTGTCGTTAAAATCTTTATAAACGCTCACCTTGCAAGCCTTTTTGATTAGATGATCTGAAGAAGCTGCTGCTGCATTTGTTGGTGAAAGAAGAAGAAGAAAAAAGGAAGACAAGAAAAGGGTTTGGAGCATCCAAGTTGTAGCACTTAGAGAAGACATTATCATGCTGTGACGCCCCCAAAATTCGGGTACTAGTACCTCGAATTCAGTGCTCACGCAAAATACATCCAATTTCTGCTAAATAACATTTAATACTAGTGCGGAAAATATAAATAAACATATGTTGTTTATTACAAAAACTTTCTAGTCCCAAGGTCTACAACCTTTACTAATACATCACAAACTACCAAAAAGGTTACAAAAGGTTTGTGTTATATCACATCACACATGTACTACCAAAATATGAAACAGGCAAACTGCTATCCAGCTTAATCAAGAATTCATCTTTCCTTTGCCTTTGTCCTTACTCGAGCCTTCAGGTTTGACTGCAATTATTTTTATGATATAGCAAGGGTGAGCAACTAGCTTGCTCAGCAAGTTTTAAATGAACAATATAATATATCATGAATGAATCGAAATAATAGTCGAGTTGTTTTAATAATGTAGGCTCAATGATAAACTGAATAACATAATCAGTACTCAAATGAATAATTGAAGAGTTGATTAATAACTGAACAATGTACTCAAGACTTAGATGAAACAATGAAGACTTGATTATTGATGACTGAGTGGTCCAATAGACCATGAACGCCAAGGCAACATCAGTCATTTGACTGACCCTTTTATAACCGTCAGTTGTACCCGAGGGGATCAGCCTCTAGTACACCATGTATATGCATAACATTAAACTCTGACTGTATCGTATGACCGACACTTATATTTTCCCCAATTTAGGGTTTGTTCTCTCAGTACAAGAATCCCTACCAACTACTAGTTTGGATAGCTTTTATATTAATATTCAATGTCTAGCTGAATCAATTAGCATAGACTATTTCTTAAACAGTTCATGAATGTAAGAACTTTAAATATATGACAGTTCGATAATAGAACTTGAATCCAACATGCACTATGTGCGAATGTCAAAGGTAATATCGATGTGGAATAATCCTGCAATAATTAAACCACCTGAAATATAATTTGAAAGTATAACTCTAGTTTGAGTTAGGGAACTTGCAATAAATATAATTCGAAACTTTCACAATATAGAGTTGTGTAAGGTTAAGGAACTTGCCTGGTGCGCGATGTGACAGCCCCAAAATCCGTCTCCAATAACCCCGGATCTGGTCCGTCAAAAGTAACCTCAATCCTGAGTTTAAGTCGTTACACGAACAACCTTCTCCTAGAACCACAACATTTAAATAAAATCATGTTGTTAAAACTTGGTAAATTTAAAATTTAAGACATTTACTTAACCTTGTCTCAGAATCGCAATCTTTACATGAATCCTACAACTCATATCATTTATTCCACGACCTAGTGTATTATAACCAATTGTGAGCAACAAAACTCGCATCCTAACAATAAGTCGACATAACTATTTACTCTCTGCTTTTAATTACACGAGTTTACAAAACATTAACACTCGTGTTAACTACAACTACCTTTCAATACTATTACAAGGCTTTACATCCGGGATGGTACCAAATGGTAATTATTCCCACAAAATGCAAGTTTGACTTTAAACAGTTCTAGTGACAACCTTTATTAATAAAATAAACTTCGCACATCCTCTTTGCGATTATCGGAATCTTCGAACTCTTCGCCCTTCGCTGAAAATGTTAATTTAAAGCAAGAATGAGCACGACGGCTCAGCAAGTCCAACAGCTAACACATAACACGTAGGTTACATTTAATTTATGCTTTATGCTCCATGCTTGGCATTTACTTAGGCATCATGCTTATCATGCGTTGCATTTATAAAATCTACCCATGCTTACCATGCATGTTAATATATCCAGGTTATATAACTCATATAACACATTACAAATCATAGCATTAATTATATCAGCTATTAACCTCATATGACCGTACACAGACAAATTTAGAAATCAGTTTGCACATACTACAAGTGCACACATAATACTTTATGCAAATTACACATAGCACTGAAAACTTGCAGGGATAACAAATATCACTGAAAGACTTGCCTGATACGCGCATTGACTTACGCTACCAGTCTGAAGTCCTGCGTTCCATCACTAACGCTCATACAATTCCAATTACTGCATCCGCAAGCCCTAAAACGCTTGCCTGCCAATTAGGAAGGTGCATGAGAACTTAGTTATCATTCACAAAAGAATTGACTCTACCACACGGCAGTTCTTATCTATTAACTCAAAATTTATTAGACAATATTATCCTCCTTGTATAATATTTTAATTACGGATTAGTATTATTATACATTAATAATACATCACTACGTTACCAACTGTACTCAAGTACGGGACACCACCTTAATTGGTTATTAATATTATTAATCCCTTAATAATATTCTCTCAATTACCAATATTATTAATCTAGTAATAATATTTTAACACCATTAAATATTTAATAATAATTTACACCTTTAGTAAATTTAAAGACTTAAACAATTTAAATATAAATTGTTTAATCACTTTATTATTCCTTTAATTTCTTCACATTATTTATTTAATATTAATTAAATAAACAATTTACTCACTTAACTTTACTTGTTTATTTACCTTCACATAAACAATTATTTCATTAACCTTAATTCCCTTTTATTATTATTTAATATCATTTGAATAATAATTAAATTAATTAATTAACTATTCTCAATTCCTTAAGGATCATTGAATATCATTCTAGTAATAATTTCTTAATTACATAACCTCATTTATTATAACAAATGATCACTTTATTAACTTCATCCCGCTTTAATTATTATTTAATTTAATATCCTTTAAATAGTAATTAACTAATTAATCACCCTTATTTGTTTAAAAAAATAAGTAATTACCTTTTTATATTTATCATTCTTTAATTATTTTTTAATACCTCTTAAATAATAATTAATTACTTACCCATCCTTACTCATTATTGAATATAACTCACTTTAATTATTGTTGCACAATAATTAATTAAATACCTTGTTTCAATTACAATGAAACCTTTATCGTTATCATTAATCATTTGATATTAATTACCCATTGTCTAATATTATTAATCTGTTAATAATATTTTAATTAATAAAACATTTCCTGAAACCGGCGACTGAACTGAGGTTCAGGGCCTGAATACACTGTCTGGGCTGGCAGCTCTACGATCGTCGAGTGGGGGTCACTCAACGATTTTCCAAGACTGGTCCAGACTGTTCTACGACTCGGCGAGTACAAAGCACTCTACGATCTCGAGTGGACTCTACGATTTCCAGTGACTAAGGCCACTCTACGATTTTCAGTGACTCGGGTCACTCTACGATTTTCAGTGACTAGTGTCACTCTACGATTTTCAGTGACTAGTGTCACTCTATGATTTTCAGTGACTAGGGTCACTCTACGATTTGTGAGTGGGAACCACTCGACGATTCACCAGTCTGGTTTAGACTGCTCGACGATCCCTTGTGCGAGCTTACTCTACGATCTACCGAGTAACTAAACGAAGTCACTCTATGATTTACACCTAAGCTCACGGCTTAGTTCTTTCTCAATATTATAGTGGGCTCTACGATTTCCGATTGAGGCCACTCTACGATTTTCAGGTTTACCCTACTATTCTTTCTCCTGACTTGGTTAAGTCATTCATTGGCTGAAGGGTGAGCTCTACGATCAGAGTGCAACCACTCTACGATTCTTACTGCAACTAAGGAAAATTCCCAGATTTACACTAGCTTCATACAACATACCAAAACTCATTTTAACCTTTCTGGTTTACTCTTTAGACTAACAAAACGTCTAACATATTACTTAAAGAGGTTCTGATTTTGAAAACAGATCATTGGACAGAAGGTTTAACCACCTCGATTCTCTTAGACTGTTAATCAAACACTTGGTGAGCATATGGGAATAACTTCAAAAACTGATTATCTAAAGTAAACAAAGACTCTTCCATACCTACTCCAACCTTGTATCGTCTGGACCATTCTTGGTCCTTAACACAGATTTCTCCCAACCGAAAACCACATCTAAACCAATAATAAGTCAATACACCAGTCCATTCTAAAGTTTTATGAACATGAACACCGAGTACAGACCAACTGTGGTTCAGACTCTTAATGTTGACTGGGTAAAATAATAGAAACCATTATTCTAGTTCTGATTCAATCATTAACTAGTTTCACCAACATTTTTGACTATCGAGTTTACATTACTCTCATTTAAACATCCCATATACAACTCTAGCATATTTTGCTTCCTTAATCCAACATAACATAAAACTAGTTAAATCAAAATAACCGGATAATACCTTCAATCTTTGACAGATGATTTACATTCAGATTCTGCCTTCTCCGAACAACATGAACTCCTCTGAAGTTTGCATTTACTTCTCATGCTCCATATCTCTCTTAGCCTAAATGAACGCGAAGGGGAAATGAGGGAATGACTGAGGTTATACAACACTCTCTCAGCCTTAAACAACTCTGAGGAGTTGGACCCTATAGCCTCCCCTATGCCTGACTTGTTCCTTCTTTTCTCAGCACTGATTCCTTGAGCTTTGCACAAACTGCGCGTGCTCTGCTTTTTCTGAGGTCTTGTCCCTAAATGAGTGGCACTCTTACTTTTTCCACCGGGTTATGTTATTACTCTTGGGCTGGGCTGCTATTTGTTTTGTTAATTAAACAATTGGTGGCCCAATTGTTACTTATATTGCAACTAAGCTTTGGGTTGCCCAAATTAAATTCCTAGTGAAAATATAAAATATTAATACCCCACTATCAATAACTTTCCCAATGGAAATAAATATAACATTATTAATGTTTACGAAATCTCATTAATTAATAACCATATTAATTAATTTACACATCCAGCTTAACTTGCTAGCTATTTAATTAAATATCACATAGCTCATTTACCCTATCAAACTTTGATACTACACAACCTAGGTTGGTTCATTAATTTAATTAACCCATTAATTGAACCTTCCTTAAATTCTTTTAATTACTTCAACACAAAATTAAATAAACCAAGCCATCATATAATGATTTAATTTAATCCTCTAGAAATTTACAATTACAGCCAATAATTCCATTTCTCTATATTAAAATATTTCGGGTCGCTACCCACTCGACGATCGTAGAGCTGCCAGCCCAGACAGTGTATTCAGGCCCTGAACCTCAGTTCAGTCGCCGGTTTCAGGAAATATTTTATTAATTAAAATATTATTAACAGATTAATAATATTAGACAATGGGTAATTAATATCAAATGATTAATGATAACGATAAAGGTTTCATTGTAATTGAAACAAGGTATTTAATTAATTATTGTGCAACAATAATTAAAGTGAGTTATATTCAATAATGAGTAAGGATGGGTAAGTAATTAATTATTATTTAAGAGGTATTAAATAATAATTAAAGAATGATAAATATAAAAAGGTAATTACTTATTTTTTTAAACAAATAAGGGTGATTAATTAGTTAATTACTATTTAAAGGATATTAAATTAAATAATAATTAAAGCGGGATGAAGTTAATAAAGTGATCATTTGTTATAATAAATGAGGTTATGTAATTAAGAAATTATTACTAGAATGATATTCAATGATCCTTAAGGAATTGAGAATAGTTAATTAATTAATTTAATTATTATTCAAATGATATTAAATAATAATAAAAGGGAATTAAGGTTAATGAAATAATTGTTTATGTGAAGGTAAATAAACAAGTAAAGTTAAGTGAGTAAATTGTTTATTTAATTAATATTAAATAAATAATGTGAAGAAATTAAAGGAATAATGAAGTGATTAAACAATTTATATTTAAATTGTTTAAGTCTTTAAATTTACTAAAGGTGTAAATTATTATTAAATATTTAATGGTGTTAAAATATTATTACTAGATTAATAATATTGGTAATTGAGAGAATATTATTAAGGGATTAATAATATTAATAACCAATTAAGGTGGTGTCCCGTACTTGAGTACAGTTGGTAACGTAGTGATGTATTATTAATGTATAATAATACTAATCCGTAATTAAAATATTATACAAGGAGGATAATATTGTCTAATAAATTTTGAGTTAATAGATAAGAACTGCCGTGTGGTAGAGTCAATTCTTTTGTGAATGACAACTAAGTTCTCATGCACCTTCCTAATTGGCAGGCAAGCGTTTTAGGGCTTGCGGATGCAGTAATTGGAATTGTATGAGCGTTAGTGATGGAACGCAGGACTTCAGACTGGTAGCGTAAGTCAATGCGCGTATCAGGCAAGTCTTTCAGTGATATTTGTTATCCCTGCAAGTTTTCAGTGCTATGTGTAATTTGCATAAAGTATTATGTGTGCACTTGTAGTATGTGCAAACTGATTTCTAAATTTGTCTGTGTACGGTCATATGAGGTTAATAGCTGATATAATTAATGCTATGATTTGTAATGTGTTATATGAGTTATATAACCTGGATATATTAACATGCATGGTAAGCATGGGTAGATTTTATAAATGCAACGCATGATAAGCATGATGCCTAAGTAAATGCCAAGCATGGAGCATAAAACATAAATTAAATGTAACCTACGTGTTATGTGTTAGCTGTTGGACTTGCTGAGCCGTCGTGCTCATTCTTGCTTTAAATTAACATTTTCAGCGAAGGGCGAAGAGTTCGAAGATTCCGATAATCGCAAAGAGGATGTGCGAAGTTTATTTTATTAATAAATGTTGTCATTAGAACTGTTTAAAGTCAAAGTTGCATTTTGTGGGAATAATTACCATTTGGTACCATCCCGGATGTAAAGCCTTGTAATAGTATTGAAAGGTAGTTGTAGTTAACACGAGTGTTAATGTTTTGTAAACTCGTGTAATTAAAAGCAGTGAGTAAATAGTCATGTCGACTTATTGTTAGGATGCGAGTTTTGTTGCTCACAATTGGTTATAATACACTAGGTCGTGGAATAAATGATATGAGTTGTAGGATTCATGTAAAGATTGCGATTCTGAGACAAGGTTAAGTAAATGTCTTAAATTTTAAATTTACCAAGTTTTAACAACATGATTTTATTTAAATGTTGTGGTTCTAGGAGAAGGTTGTTCGTGTAACGACTTAAACTCAGGATTGAGGTTACTTTTGACGGACCAGATCCGGGGTTATTGAAGACGGATTTTGGGGCTGTCACACGCGAATTATGTCTACTTCGCTTAATTTAAACTTTCCTTGAAGACCTAACATTGAAAAGGTTGGCCTAATAGTTAGAACAACACATAATCGCTTCACTTAAGTATTTAAGTTTACCATCACATAAACACCTTGGAGTATCATACAATTCCACATCATATAACCTCAATAAAATATTCACCGAACTAAGGTTAATGATTTAATTATCTCATATCATTTAAACCCCTAAACAATCTATCATAATTGCTTGGTTGTTCCAATTATTAATTTAATTAGCAAATAATTTCCTTGACTCCCTTATTTATCATTTAATAATAAATAATTACATGATAACCTTAACTATTCAATAATTATTATTAATTAAATAACAATTTGTTAATTATCCTTACCTATTATAAGTTAAATAATAGGCAATTATTTTATTTTATCTTATCTTTCTTTAATTATTATTTTATCCAGTAATAATTAATTAATTACCTTTATTACTCTTTAATCATTATTTAATGTTAAACAATGATTAAATACCTTTACTTATTATTCAATCCCCATTAAATAATAAATAATCATTTTATTGACTTCAACTCTTCTTAAATTATTATTTATTGTTAGTCAAATAATAATTAATTAATTGTATTTATCTCTCTTTTAATCATCATTTAATATTGATCAATTATCTTTACTTATTATTTAATAAATAATTAACTATTTTAGTTTACTATTCACAGTTCACTACTGGCATTATATTGCACCTACATCATTCTGTCGTCGAGTGCAGGTCGTAGAGTCAAAATCGTAGAGTCAAGTCGTAGAGTTAAAATCGTAGAGTCAAGTCGTAAAGTTAAAATCGTAGAGTCAAAATCGTAGAGTCAAAATCGTAGAGTCAAGTCGTAGAGTTAAAGTCGTAGAGTCAAGTCGTAGAGTTAAAATCGTAGAGTCAAGTCGTAGAGTCAGAATCGTAGAGTTAAAATCGTAGAGTCAAGTCGTAGAGTTAACATCGTAGAGTTAAAATCGTAGAGTCAAGTCGTAGAGTTAACATCGTAGAGTCAAAATCGTAGAGTCAAGTCGTAGAGTTAAAATTTAAGCAGGAGTTTTCCAGATTTTCTGCTTCTTAGTGCATCCGGATGTACTTTGGTTCAAACATTTTTAGAATGAGCTATACACCTCAAAATCATGCACGGTCGGATCTTATGGACTCATACCTTGATCCTTTACCCCATAGTATTTTTCAAATAATTTTTCAGGAGCATTAAATACCGAAATTATCAAGCTACTCTCAACAGTGCTATAAAATGGACTGTTTTGGTAGAAAAATCATGACTAAAAGTATACACCATAACTTTTGGTGATTCAAATTGGGTTTTCTTCTAACTCATAGGTCTGTCCAGGAAAAATAATAACCATCCCAAACAAGTTGAAGGGCTTAGAGATATAAGGCCTTAAACCACACTAACTCACACAGTTTTTCCGAAATAGGTGGTTTTATGCACTCTTTCAATTTTAACCACGTAGATGTGCATAATAACACATGATAAGTTTATTGAAACATACATTTACTACTCTAGCATGAATATGATCACTTAGAGCTCTTAATCTAACTTCCTACCATAAAAAGCACAAGGCATGACCATGGAAGCATAAAACTGAAACTTTGAGATGTGTACTACCTTTGTGATCTAATGGCTGGCCTTCTCTTCCTCCCGAAGTATTTGACAAAGGTATTGGACATCCAAGAGCCTTCCTTGAGCTTCCTATATCAAACACTCAAGAGTCACTTTGTTATTTTCCCTTTCCTCACTATTTTTGCTTATTTGCTCTCTGTTTTCTCTCTCTGCAAATGGACGGGAATGAGAAATAATGGTTGGTATAAGAAATATACTATCCCAAGCTTCAGACAAAACTCTGATACATGGACTCTATAGCCCCCCCTATGCCTGACTTGCTCCCTTCTTTTGCCAACAAGTTGCTGCTTTCTTGAGCCAAGAGCTCCTGCGCATGCTCTGCTCCTGAAACTTTGTCCCAAAATAGGTGTCACTCCTAATTTTCTACTGGGTTATGTTTTGCTGCTTGGGCTGGGCTGCTACTTGCTTAATTAATTGAACAATTGGTTTGTGGCCCAATTGAATGGTTAATTAGCAACTAGACTTGGGGTTGATGCAATTTAAATACTAGGGCCAATTAAAATACCCATTACCATTAATTTATAATTTTATTAATTAATTTATATATAATCCAATTAGACTTGCTATATTCAATTTAATTGGATTTTTAATTAATCTAAGATCTTATCAATTTATTGACATTAATATTCTTAGATTAGTCCACTAATTTAATTATCCCATTAGTTGGACTCCCTTTAATTTAATCCAAATATATTACTAATTTACTAATTTAATCGCATCAAGATTTAAATTAGTTCATAGAATATTCATTACATAAATAACTAAATTCATAATTTATTTAAAATGAAATTTAAAATTTTGCGGACATTACATTCTCCCCCCCTTATAAGAATTCCGTCCCCGAAATTACTTCATAAGGTCACTCAAAAAGGTGCGGATAATTCTTCTTCATCTCTTCTTCTAATTCCCACGTAGCTTCCTCAACTGCGTGGTTCCTCCAGAGTACCTTGACCGAATGTATAACTTTATTCCTTAGCGTTTGTTCCTTCCTATCGAGTATCTAAATAGGAGTCTCCTCGTAGGATAAGTCTCTCTCGACTTGAATCGGCTCATAAGATATGACGTGCTTACATTCCGATTTATATGGCCGCAACACTGAAACATGAAACACATTGTGAACGTGCTCCAGTTCAGGAGGTAAGGCTACCTCGTACGCCACTTCACCTATCCGCTTTAGAATCTCAAATGGCCCTATGAACCTCAGGCTCAATTTCCCTTTCTTGCCAAACCTGATCTTCCCTTTCCAGGGAGATACCTTCAAAAATACGAAGCTGCCAACTTCAAAATCTCGCTTTTGACGATGCAAATCGGCATACTTCTTCTGTCGATCCTGAGCTGCTACTAATCGAGCTCTTATTATCCTAATAGTATCCACGGTCTGCTGTACCAACTCCGGTCCTAGCAGTCTCCGTTCACCCACTTCGTCCCAACACAATGGTGTTCGACATTTCCTTCCGTATAGCGCTTCGTATGGCGGCATGCCAATACTAGCGTGATAGCTGTTATTATATGCGAACTCTACTAATGGTAAGTGGTCATCCCAACTGCCTTTGAGATCCATCACACATGCTCTAAGCATATCCTCTAATGTTTGTATTGTCCTTTCGCTCTGTCCATCGGTTTGAGGATGATAGGTCGTGCTCAACCTCAGTTGTGTTCCTAATCTTTCTTGCAATCCTTTCCAAAATTTTGACGTGAAGCGCGGATCTCTATCAGAGACGATAGATACCGGTACTCCATGTCGTGACACTATCTCCTTCTCATACAACTTTGCCAACTGTTCCAGACTATATTTGATCTTAATTGGTAGAAAGTGTGCGGACTTCGTCAAACGGTCCACAACCACCCAAATCGCATCATAACCTTTTTGCGTAGCTGGAAGTCCAACCACGAAATCCATCGTGATATGCTCCCATTTCCATTCCGGAATTTCTAATGGTTGTAGCAGTCCACTTGGTCTTTGGTGTTCTGCTTTAACTCTCTGACATGTTAAACATCTACTAACACATTCAGCCACTTCTCTCTTCATGTTCGGCCACCAGAAGTGTTGCTGCAAATCCTGATACATTTTCGTACTACCAGGATGAATTGAATACCTTGTGCTATGAGCTTCTTGAAAAATCTCTTCTTTCAATTCCGGGACTAGCGGTATCCAAATCCTTCCTTCAAACCTTAGTAATCCTGTGTTATCAATCTTGTACTTCAGTTCCTCCCCTTCAGATAAACGCCTCTTGATACTGACACATTGTTCATTTGTCTCTTGAGCCTCCTTTACCCTGTCTAGCAGGGTCGGACTTGCTGCCACTGCGAACAGCTTTTCATCCGAATCCTTCGGATGCTTTACTTCTAATTCTAGCTTTTCCATTTCTCTTATTAGTTCCTCTTGAGTAGTTAACATCATCAACTTCTCTCTACCTTTCCTGCTTAAAGCATCAGCTACTACATTTGCTTTTCCTGGATGGTACAGAATCTCACAATCATAGTCCTTGATTAATTCCAGCCATCTCCTCTGTCTCATATTTAACTCCTTTTGAGTGAAAATATACTTCAGACTTTTATGGTCTGTGTATATCTCACACTTCTCACCATACAAATAATGTCTCCAAATCTTCAGCGCAAACACTACTGCCGCTAACTCCAGATCATGCGTCGGGTATCCCTTCTCATAATCCTTTAGTTGTCGTGATGCGTACGCAATGACTTTACCATGCTGCATCAGCACACAGCCAAGCCCTTTGTGTGACGCGTCACTGTATACTACAAATCCCCCTGTATCATCTGGTAAAGCCAACACTGGTGCCTGACTCAACCTCTTCTTCAGCTCCATAAAACTTTCCTCGCACTTCTCCGACCACACAAACTTCACAGTCTTTCGGGTAAGATTGGTCAATGGTGATGCTATCTTCGAAAAATCTTGAATGAATCTCCGATAATATCCCGCTAACCCCAAGAAACTCCTAATCTCGGTTGGCGTCTTCGGCTGTTCCCAATTGATAACCGCCTCGACCTTCGCTGGATCCACCGAAACACCGTCCTTGTTGATAACATGACCCAGAAACTGCACCCTCTGCAGCCAAAATTCACACTTCGAAAACTTGGCGTACAGCTTCTCCCTCTTTAGGGTTTCCAATACTATCCTCAGATGTTCAGCGTGCTCCTCCTCAGCCTTCGAGTATACCAGAATATCATCGATGAATACGACAACAAATTTGTCCAAGTACTGTTTGAACACCCTGTTCATCATATCCATAAATGCTGCTGGCGCATTCGTCAGACCAAACGACATTACCAGGAACTCAAAATGACCATATCGAGTCCTGAATGCTGTCTTTGGTACATCCTCCTTCCTCACCTTCAGCTGGTGATACCCCGTCCTCAAGTCAATCTTTGAAAAGTACTTTGCTCCCTTTAGTTGATCAAATAGATCGTCGATCCTTGGTAACGGGTACTTGTTCTTAATCGTAACTTTGTTCAACTCTCGGTAGTCGATACAAAGCCTTAGGGATCCATCTTTCTTCTTTACGAACAATACCGGTGCTCCCCACGGAGACACACTCGGTTGAATATACCCTTTCTTTAATAACTCCTGCAATTGTAGCATTAATTCCTTCATTTCCACCGGAGCCATTCTATATGGTGCCTTTGAAATCGGTGCGGTCCCTGGCACTAAGTCGATTACGAACTCAATTTCCCTATCGGGTGGCAAACCTGACAATTCCTCTGGGAAGACATCGACGAATTCCCTTACCACAGGTATTTGTCCCACTTCACCCCCTACTCTTTGGGTATCAACCACATGAGCTATATAACCTATGCAACCTTTTCTCAATAGCTTATTCGCTTGCATCATCGTTAGACAACGTGTTTGTCTTGGCGATTTACTCCCATAAAATACCACCTTTGATTTACTCGGAGTCCTCAGGTGTAAGCATTTCTTCTGGCAGTCAATCACAGCCCCGTGATTAGACAACCAATCCATTCCAAGAATTACGTCAAACTCTCCCAACCGTATCGGAATCAGATTCACACATAACTTATTTTCTCTTATTTCAACACAGCAATTCCTATGAATATAGTTTACGGGGATAATTTCTTTGTTGGCTACTTCTACATTCATAGGGTTTTCTAATTTCTCGCGGGGTAAATCTAATATCTTAGCAAATTCTTCAGAGATAAATTAACAGGTAGCACCCGAATCAAATAATATATAAGCATTGACATTATTGATCGGAAGAATACCTGACACTACGTCCTTTGATTCCATAGCATCTTGTACGGTCATATTGAATGTGCGTGCGGTTGGTTTATTCGGTTGGATGACTGGCCCCCCGATTGTTAATTTACTGTTGTTCCCTTTATTTGCACTACCTGCGTCTCCTTTCCTCTTTGGACAATCCTTCTTCACATGGTCTGGCGCACCACAATAAAAGCATCCGCCACTTTTCCCCTTAGGGCATTGTGGAGAAAAGTGACCAGGCTGTCCACAAGTAAAGCAAACTCCCTTACCTTTCATACATTCTCCTGTATGGTTCCTCCCGCATTTTTCACACTTATTTGCCTTCTTAGTTTCCCCTCCAAACTTACTTCCTTTGCTCTGGCTTTCACTCCATTTCCTCTTATTCTGATTGCTTCCTCCGCTTGCATCCCTAAGCCCATCGTGACTTTTCTTCTTCTTGTCTTGGTTGAATTTTACCAAGGCTTCATTTCCTCCTTCTACGATAATCGCCCTTTCCAGAAGTGTTGCGAATGAGTCAATTCTCAGAACAGCAACCCTGCTATACACCCATGGTTTTAAACCCTGCTCAAATCTTCGTGCCTTTCTGGCTTCGGTGTCCACTTGGTGTGGAGCAAATCTGGCTAATTCATTAAACTTTGAGGCGTACTCTGCAACTGACATATTTCCCTATTTTAGATCTAAGAACTTCATCTCCATTCTGTTTTTCATGCTATCAGGGAAATAATTCTCGAAGAACAATTCCTTAAAACGTGCCCATAAAATAGTGCCCTCTCCAGCTCTTCCTTTGTTTGCTTTTCACCAGTAGTTTGCTTCACCTTTCAACATAAAGGTGGCAAACGACGTCTTCTGTTCTTCGGCCACCCGTGCGACCTCAAACACCTTCTCCATTTCTTCAAACCAAGTCTGGGCCTCTATAGGATCTGTAGACCCATGAAATTCTGGTGGTCCTACCAGTTTGAAATCCTTAAAATTTGCTAAGTATGTCCCTGGCTGGTTTACAACAGGCGGTACCTCTGGCGGTACTACTGGTGGTGGTCTATTCTGCATCATTTCCATCATCATGGCTGCAAAAGCCCTCATTGGGTCTTCCTCCCTCTCAACATTATTTCCGACTTCATCTACACGTCGAATTCGGGGTACACGTCTTGGCGACATTCTCTGATATTAACAAAAGCCCTATACTTATTATTTTGTGTATTACACTTTATGTACATTTTATTGATGTTAAGCACTAAAAAATTACCAATCAAACACCTTTGATTTAAACAAACATAATTGCATTTATATTCATATACCACTGTTTAATACATCATGCAACAACCTGTGGCATACTGCTATAAATGCTCATGCATCATCTAACTGATATATATCCCCTAAAGAACAAAAGTGGGGATTTAAACCATTCTACCCTTCTAATGAAACAAAAGTCAGGGCCTAATACTATCCCAAGTCAAAGCAAAAGTAATGGAATCTACAACATACCACTGTCCCTACTATCAACAAAAGTGGGAACTAAACTGCATCTATTTACAATCCTAGTGCTAATGGAAACTACAATCCCCTGAGGATAGCATCCTCATGATCCTGCCTGGCTATCATGTCTGCTACACGGCGACTGATTGTGCGCCTGTGGAGATCCTCCTCCCTAGGATACCTTCGGATCCTATGCCTCATCCTGTGAAAGGCAGTGACAAACACAAAGTTCAAACGATCAAAACTGACTGCACGAGTTTGAACTTCCCTCTCAAGTTCGTCCACCATCATGGTAGCTCTATCTAATGCTTCCTCAACACGGATTCTCTCCGCAACCTCTAGGTTAAAGTTGGCCTTCAAGGCCTCATGCTCCACCTGAAGCTCTGCCAGACTCAGCTTCACCTGATCGCGCTCCTCTTTCAGTTCAGATACCTCACCGGATAGCTGATAAGCCACACTCTTATAGCCATCCTCTAATTCCTGATGGATCTGATTTTGTTCCTCAAGATGCTGAATTCTATCCTCAAGTTCTTCATTCTTAGTGGTCAGCTCTTCTATGATGTCATTTGCAATCGTGCCCATGCCATCTATATACTCAGCTGACTCCTCAGGTGACGTATTGTTATAAAACTGCACCTCCTCATCCGAATCCTCATCGACAGTCTGGTACTCTTCTGAGTCATCCTCACTCCGTGGCCTCATTACCCCACCTCTAACTGGTTCCTCAATATCATCCACGTGATCCTCCTCGGGATCCTCCTCAGGTGCAACTACTGCAGGCTCTATTGTAGGCTGCTCGATATGGACAATATGTTTATCCACAACAGTATCCTCTGCTATATGACTCGGCTCCCCAATCTCTGTCATCCTACAGTCACAATAGGAAAAATAAAATAACAGCATGTCAGTACAACAATAAAATATATTCATTGATGAAATGAAAAGATATTTTATCATGTACAACTCGGCTCGATGGATCTCCACAATCCACCTCCAAACAAAAGTAACTCCAATGAATCATCTTGATCAATTTCCTAGCGCACTCGATATGAGTATAATACTAAGGTTATAACCTAGGTTTCGTAGATCCTACAGTTTATAACCTACAGCTCTGATACCAACCTGTGACGCCCCCAAAATTCGGGTACTAGTACCTCGAATTCAGTGCTCACGCAAAATACATCCAATATCTGCTAAACAACATTTAATACTAGTGCGGAAAATATAAATAAACATATGTTGTTTATTACAAAAACTTTCTAGTCCCAAGGTCTACAACCTTTACTAATACATCACAAACTACCAAAAAGGTTACAAAAGGTTTGTGTTATATCACATCACACATGTACTACCAAAATATGAAACAGGTAAACTGCTATCCAGCTTAATCAAGAATTCATCTTTCCTTTGCCTTTGTCCTTACTCGAGCCTTCAGGTTTGACTGCAATTATTTTTATGATATAGCAAGGGTGAGCAACTAGCTTGCTCAACAGGTTTTAAATGAACAATATAATATATCATGAATGAATCGAAATAATTGTCGAGTTGTTTTAATAATGTAGGCTCAATGATAAAACTGAATAACATGATCAGTACTCAAATGAATAATTGAAGAGTTGATTAATAACTGAACAATGTACTCAAGACTTAGATGAAACAATGAAGACTTGATTATTGATGACTGAGTGGTCCAATAGACCATGAACGCCAAGGCAACATCAGTCATTTGACTGACCCTTTTATAACCGTCAGTTGTACCCGAGGGGATCAGCCTCTAGTACACCATGTATATGCATAACATTAAACTCTGACTGTATCGGATGACCGACACTTATATTTTCCCCAATTTAGGGTTTGTTCTCTCAGTACAAGAATCCTTACCAACTACTAGTTTGGATAGCTTTTATATTAATATTCAATGTCTAGCTGAATCAATTAGCATAGACTATTTCTTAAACAGTTCATGAATGTAAGAACTTTAAATATATGACAGTTCGATAATAGAACTTGAATCCAACATGCACTATGTGCAAATGTCAAAGGTAATATCAATGTGGAATAATCCTGCAATAATTAAACCACCTGAAATATAATTTGAAAGTATAACTCTAGTTTGAGTTAGGGAACTTGCAATAAATATAATTCGAAACTTTCACAATATAGAGTTGTGTAAGGTTAAGGAACTTGCCTGGTGCGCGAATTATCTCTACTTCGCTTAATTTAAACTTTCCTTGAAGACCTAACATTGAAAAGGTTGGCCTAATAGTTAGAACAACACATAATCGCTTCACTTAAGTATTTAAGTTTACCATCACATAAACACCTTGGAGTATCATACAATTCCACATCATATAACCTCAATAAAATATTCACCGAACTAAGGTTAATGATTTAATTATCTCATATCATTTAAACCCCTAAACAATCTATCATAATTGCTTGGTTGTTCCAATTATTAATTTAATTAGCAAATAATTTCCTTGACTCCCTTATTTATCATTTAATAATAAATAATTACATGATAACCTTAACTATTCAATAATTATTATTAATTAAATAACAATTTGTTAATTATCCTTACCTATTATAAGTTAAATAATAGGCAATTATTTTATTTTATCTTATCTTTCTTTAATTATTATTTTATCCAATAATAATTAATTAATTACCTTTATTACTCTTTAATCATTATTTAATGTTAAACAATGATTAAATACCTTTACTTATTATTCAATCCCCATTAAATAATAAATAATCACTTTATTGACTTCAACTCTTCTTAAATTATTATTTAATGTTAGTTAAATAATAATTAATTAATTGTATTTATCTCTCTTTTAATCATCATTTAATTTTGATCAATTATCTTTACTTATTATTTAATAAATAATTAACTATTTTAGTTTACTATTCACAGTTCACTACTGTCATTATATTGCACCTACATCATTCTGTCGTCGAGTGCAGGTCGTAGAGTCAAAATCGTAGAGTGAGGTCGTAGAGTCAAAATCGTAGAGTCAAAATCGTAGAGTCAAGTCGTAGAGTTAAAATTTAAGCAGGAGTTTTCCAGATTTTCTGCTTCTTAGTGCATCCGGATGTACTTTGGTTCAAACATTTTTAGAATGAGCTATACACCTCAAAATCATGCACGGTCGGATCTTATGGACTCATACCTTGATCCTTTACCCCATAGTATTTTTCAAATAATTTTTCAGGAGCATTAAATACCAAAATTATCAAGCTACTCTCAACAGTGCTATAAAATGGACTGTTTTGGTAGAAAAATCATGACTAAAAGTATACACCATAACTTTTGGTGATTCAAATTGGGTTTTCTTCTAACTCATAGGTCTGTCCAGGAAAAATAATAACCATCCCAAACAAGTTGAAGGGCTTAGAGATATAAGGCCTTAAACCACACTAACTCACACAGTTTTTCCGAAATAGGTGGTTTTATGCACTCTTTCAATTTTAACCACGTAGATGTGCATAATAACACATGATAAGTTTATTGAAACATACATTTACTACTCTAGCATGAATATGATCACTTAGAGCTCTTAATCTAACTTCCTACCATAAAAAGCACAAGGCATGGCCATGGAAGCATAAAACTGAAACTTTGAGATGTGTACTACCTTTGTGATCTAATGGATGGCCTTCTCTTCCTCCCGAAGTATTTGACAAAGGTATTGGACATCCAAGAGCCTTCCTTGAGCTTCCTATATCAAACACTCAAGAGTCACTTTGTTATTTTCCTTTTCCTCACTATTTTTGCTTATTTGCTCTCTGTTTTCTCTCTCTGCAAATGGACGGGAATGAGAAATAATGGCTGGTATAAGAAATATACTATTCCAAGCTTCAGACAAAACTCTGATACATGGACTCTATAGCCCCCCCCCCCCCTATGCCTGACTTGCTCCCTTCTTTTGCCAACAAGCTGCTGCTTTCTTGAGCCAAGAGCTCCTACGCATGCTCTGCTCCCGAAACTTTGTCCCAAAATAGGTGTCACTCCTAATTTTCTACTGGGTTATGTTTTGCTGCTTGGGCTGGGCTGCTACTTGCTTAATTAATTGAACAATTGGTTTGTGGCCCAATTGAATGGTTAATTAGCAACTAGACTTGGGGTTGATGCAATTTAAATACTTGGGTCAATTAAAATACCCATTACCATTAATTAATAATTTTATTAATTAATTTATATATAATCCAATTAGACTTGCTATATTCAATTTAATTGGATTTTTAATTAATCTAAGATCTTATCAATTTATTGACATTAATATTCTTAGATTAGTCCACTAATTTAATTATCCCATTAGTTGGACTCCCTTTAATTTAATCCAAATATATTACTAATTTACTAATTTAATCGCATCAAGATTTAAATTAGTTCATAGAATATTCATTACATAAATAACTAAATTCATAATTTATTTAAAATGAAATTTAAAATTTTGCGGACATTACACATGCTCTATAAGATGATCTGAAATTTGTTGTGAGAATTAATTCTAGGTTATGATTTTCTTATGTTAACATTAGGTTTGTTTTATACGCACTGGTCGGGTACTGATCTGTTTCAAAAATAAAAATACATTTATGAAACAATGAGTTTTTAAGTACCATTTTTTTTTTAAAAATATTTATAACATTTGCATATAAGAAGTTACATGTTTGAAAGAATATACCCCTTCCTCTCTTCCAAATTATTAAATCAATATTAAATTTTAAAATATTAATTTCAAATATTTTTAAACTCAAAAACATAAAATCAAAATTAACTTTTAAAAAGTGAATAACAATTTTATAATTCGGAATGGCGAAAGAATTTCTTATTTTGTATATATCAAGAATCCCTAATTCTGAAACGGTCGTATATGTAATTCTATAGAAGGTCATTAGCTAAATGCCAAAAATTTACTCAATGAAGATTATTTCAATCTACATTAAAGTGCCATTAAATTATCATAAATACAGAGATAACGTCATTCTAATCTGAATTTTATGAAATGTGAAAAATATTTATATATGTGAAATTAGTAGTCATTGAGTTGTACAGCTGCAAAAGGTAAACTTATATTACAGGCCCCAAGGCACTTGTAAATGGTGCTTATTTTTTTTCATTTTCTGTACTTGTCACTTATTTGTCGCTTATTTGGTATTGAGGGAATAAGCTTTTAATAGGTAAGACGTAACAAACTTTAACTTGGGCAACAAAATAAAACATGAATGACTTTGGGTATTCAATTTACAGTTATAAAAGTGAATTTTTTATATTCTATTTGTCGATCTTTTAGGGATTTAATGTTATATATATATATATATATATATATATGGGTATTCATCTATAGCAACTATTGCCGATAGTACTGCTGAAACAACCACATGCAAATGTCAATTTACCTTAAAAACTATATGTCTACCGCTAGAAGTTCTAGTGATAGGATCAAACAAAGCAAAAGATTCAAAAGAATATTCAAAACACAAAATTTCTATATAGGAGGTTTTGAGAAGGCAATAACTTTGCTATATATGTCTAATCTATTAACGTTTGTATTTTTATTAGGCTAGTAATTGGGTGGGTATGGTCTTGGGGCTTTTCTATACTTGTTTCGTTAATACGGAGCTGTACTCCAAACCGATCCAACTCCAAAAATAATATTTCATACTTCCCCCACTTCCGTTCCGTTCCGTTTACCGATTACTCTTATTTTTTTAAAATTACATTTTTCTATTTTTTTAATATTACTTTATACAATTATTTTTAACTCAAAATCAAATAACATTCAACATATTATATTACATATGTTATGAATTTAAAAAGAAATAATCTCAGGCAAAAAATTACAATAACGGTGGAGGATTATAACAGCTTACCCTGCTTAGACAACATGGGAAGCTAGAATTAACAAGAGGGTTTTTATAAGAAGATTTCGTGCCCTTAGCTGTGCTTTAGTTCATTTAAAAGCCGAAGGAACCAATTGCCATAAATGGTTTTTAGAACCTTGGTTGTGTGTGTAGATATATGTATAACCTTCTTGTTATTCGGATACGGGTGAAATTGCCAAGCTTATACTCAATACCAAAAGATTTGATATTTTTGACCTTATTAAACTATTTATTTGGCTAAAAAATAAGTGACAACCTCGGATGAACGAAAAAAAAAACATAATAAATTAAGCACCACTTATAAGTAAATTAGGGCATATTTTTCACATTTCACAAAATTCACATGTTTTATTAATGAGTTGTCTTGCCACGTATGTCAACTGAAACCGATCTTTATACTTGTGGTAATTTACTGGCACTTCAATGTCGATAACTATTATTTGTTTATTTTTTACTAAAAAAATAATATAGATTAAAATCATCTCATTGAAAAATTCTTTGACATTTAATTAATTGTTTTGTTAGCAATACATTTCTAGTTTTAAATTATAAACGGTACTTGTATTCTCAAAGGTTCAAATATCGTCACCATTATTACATTCTTAATTAATTAGCACATGTCTGAAGTATTTTTAAAAGATAAAATATTACCATTTCACAAATATATTTTTAATTTTAAAACGAATTAGAACAAAATGCGTATAAAAGCTAATGTCAAAACACAAAAAAAATCACAATATAGAATTAATCCTTACTGCAAATTCTCCTTGTAGTGCAATGGCTTCTCGAAGTGCTATAACTATTTTTTCTGTTTCACAAAATACTATCATTTGCAATATATTAAATATATCTGTTTATTTCGTATAAACGTCCTTAAAAATAATAAGTTAATTAGTATATAATGGTAAGATAATGAAATATAATGATAAATTTAATAATATTGTATTACTTTATAATCTATCAAATTAGAACGATCAATGAAAGAGGATGGTTTAATTTTATTCAGAAAAATGGATTTGCTCCCCCTCTATTACACTTTTTCTTCAATTCCATTCAATACATTGTTTTATTTTAATATTTTTGTTAGTAACGATCCAAATATATTAATAATAGTTTATGACATTGAGATCAATCTTAGAAGGCAAAAAAAATTAAAAATTATTAAACGTAATGTCAAACATAAGAAATTTGCAACATAGAATTAATGCTTACTACAAATTCCTCCCTTACATAGCAATGGCTTCTCCAAGTGTAATTGTTAGAGAATAATAATGTAGTGAAAATAATTGTAAAAAAATTAAAAGAAAACAATCACGTAAATATAATACAAATTTATGTAGTTCTCGCACAAATGTTTGGGGTAGTCTACAATCGACGGTTGATTAATTTCATTTTTTTTATATATAAAAATTTCATATATATCATTATTGTAGAGTCACTTCCTTATATAACATAGTATTAGAAATTATAATTCTCCCAAAAGTACAAAACACTAATTCTCGTCATCTTTACTTTATTGATTTTGTTTCTGTAGGCAAGGAATTTCGTATCTTACTAGGGTTAGGTTTCGTGTCGGGGTTGGAGGCGAGCAATCTGCGAAGAATACAAAATTGATTGATCGATCGGAGAGGGGAGAAGAACAGGTGGATAATCATTTGAATAACTCAAGGCAAAACTCTCGGGATCCCAGAATAATCTCTAGTTTCCAAGAGCCTTTCGTGTGTTTTTAGAGCTTTGAGAGAATCTAATGATCAAAATCTTTCTCCGGTGTCTCGGGTCTCAAGAGAATTCAAGTCCAAATTTTAAGGATTCAAGAGTATTCTCTTGTGTTTCAAACTCGGAGAGAATTCCTTAGAGAATTGTTAGGTTTCCCAGTCTTTATCTTGAAATGAGGGGGTTATTTATAGAGTCTCCTAGTAAAGGGATGCATTTGTCAGGCATGTAACTTTGAGGAAAATTCTAGAAATACCCTTAGTTATCTGAGTAATGTCCAAATCGTCTCGTTCTTCTAGCTGTCAATCCAATCCCTCAATCAATTCTTAAAAATGAGTTGTCCCCACGAGCCTTCTGCCTCAGGACTCATGAGGTCCCCTCTTGGGTCTCGTTCATTTATTTTCGGCTTGTTCATTTTAGTTCATTTAATTAATTAGGACAAATGCAAACCCTAATTTTATTCATAGACTTTTTTTTTGTGCTAAATTTAAATATATTAAAAAGGAGAAAAGATACAGAAGCAAAGGGGCATACCCCAGACCAATAGAATACAATACGTCAAAACACTACAAGAGCATGGAAAACACTACAACAACAGCAAAACCATCACAGCAGCAAACCAGCTGAAGACCCAGACCAAAAGAAAACAATACTCCAAAATCAAAAAGACTAGCAGCAGCAGCAAAACAGAGCAGCATAGCAGCAGAATATCATTACAGCAGCAAAAACACCCAACTAGCAGCAACAGCAGCAAACAGAGCCCCCAAAACAGGACAACACAGCAACAAACCCAGCCCAGATCAAACAATGGCCAAAGCCATACAACAAAAAGCCAGCAAATCAGAGCCCAAATGCGCTACAGGAGCTCTACACAGCAGCAAGACCAGCTGAAGTCATGAAACAGAAGGCCTTACCACACCAGCAACAAGCCCCCAACTGAACAGAACAAAGCCCAGACCAAACCAACCAATACCAGACCAAAACCCCACAAAACAGAACCAAGAAAGTCCTAAAAAAGATCATCCACAAGCAGCCAACAGAACCCAAACCAAACCAAAACCCAGCAGCAGTACATGGTTACAAAATCTGCAGAGCAACCATCTCAATCAAAGCATAACAGACAATGCATATTACATATCAAGCTGCCAAATACCATATCTAGATTTAAGTTTTTGGAATTTAGCATAAGAGTAAAGCCTGCATTTAATAATGCTTAAGATTTTCTTGACAAGTGTTCTGATTGGCATGGCTTGGTCATTATGCGTTCTGGCATTTCTTTCCTGCCAGATGAAGTACACCACAGCAGCAAAACCCAACTTAAGGAGGTCAGTACATATTTTAGATTTACGACATGTAGAGATGAAATTAACAATGGCATCCCAATCTCTACAGAATCCCCTCCATCCACAATAACTTAAGACCTGAATCAAAATCTGAAATGAGTAGATACCATATCCCAGCAATCTATCATTTGTGTTCAAACCTTTGTGACAAGCAAGCCCCCTGCACGTGAGTCACACTTTTTAAGCGACGATCGTGCACAATACTTTCAGTCTTAAAGTCCCGCTTAATTTTCGCGAGCCTGTTTCTTTATTTTATTTTATTATATATATATATATATATATATATATGACAAAATATCTATGCAGAAATTACAAATTAACCTTATTAATTTTTTATTTATGAAATTATACACTAATTAGGCTAATAAATAAACATTACAGAATCAAGTTTCTTTTTGCTAACATGATTCTATGTACCATTATGTTAACGCCACTTAGAATAATATTGATTAATGTTCAGTTATCTTTAGAATATAATATTCGTTAACTTGTTTTTTTTCTTTATGTAAATCCAAATCAATATTCCAATTTTGTAGTCCACAAAATGGGATTTCAACCCACGTGGCAGGAGGCCTCGGCATTTTTTGAAGAATTAATTGGGCTTTGGATTGTCATGCATGTGTGATAATTATATTCTGCAATCCTAATTTGATTAGAAGACTTGCTTATGGCAGGAAATTCAAGATTTCTAGGAGCTTAATCACGCAACTTTAATCTGATTGTGAAGCGAATTTTATTATTCTTGATTAGTTTTAAATGTAATATATTTTGTTTTTGATTATTTTAGGTAATAATAAATTTAATTCTAGAAAATTCTATTAGGGTTTAAATTTATGTAATTATTTTTCCAACTAAAGTTTGGATTCTTGCTAGGTTTTTAAGTTTTAAGAATTCTAGATCTTTTCATATAATATTATAAATATGAGACCAACCCAAGGGATTTATTCATCCAATTCATTCAATAATATTCTTTCTTTCTCAAAGTTCTTTCTCTCTACCAATTTTCTTTTTTAGGTATTTATTTATTTATTTATTATTATTCATAATTTCTTATATTCAAACTCTTCTTGATTGTTGTTTCTTTTTCGTTTCCAGTGTTTTCAAGGGGGTCTTCCATCTTTCTTTTCTAAGTCACTTCACCTTAACGAAATCTAGGCTTTTTAAAGAGGTTACCTTTTCGCAACGGAGGAACATCCGGGTCAAACAACCAACGCAGCAACAAGGACTCATGAAAAGTAAAATTGGATCACTCTTCTCCAAACCAAGTATACTTTTTTAAGCATCGGACTTAGTTTCTATCTGCTACTGTCAAAGAGAAGTTCCTTCAAGGCGCCTAATTGTAATCATAATGCACTATGGTAAGCAGGTTGATTATTTCATATGCTTTTTCCACCATAGAATTCTTATGTCACATGTTTATTGTTACAGAAAAATTTCGAAGATCACACCATAAATCCCAAAATCACAAGGTCACCACCACCTGTCACTGATTGGGGGAGAGATCTTTTTTTCGGAGATCGTGACCTCTTCTGAAACCGTGTCAAGAATTATGATCGACACTCTTTTCTTCGTCCCGAGAAGGAAGGCTTGTATCTCTACGCTACGGTTTACGAAAGCTGGGACAACTATCCAGGTTCAAATCGTATTCACCGCATGTGCATTGAGATGCAATAATGCCTATACAGTCTGATTCGCTTCCAGCCCGACTCCTAGCATCGGCTTCAGGGATGGCAACACTGGACAAACGAGATTCTAAAGAACCCCAACCATGTGAAGAGGCTCGAAAATGCTAGCATCCTTTGGTGTATCCATCTGTGCAAGGATCTCAACATTCATCAGGACCACGATACGCTCTGCATACTTCTTTCCCAATGGCGCTCTTAAAGAATATTGGCCTACCAGTTCTAGACTTCTCGAGTGATCGAGGATGATGAGGGTGAGAAGGATGACGATTATGCCCTCGTAGGAGTTCTCATGAGTGCTAGGACGATGACGCCATGCCCCCATAGGAGTTTTCAAGAGTGCTAGAAGGATGACGCCATGCCCCCATAGGAGTTCTTAGGAGTGCTAGAAGTGAGGCCATGGGTTCTACCATTTATGGACCTTACCGACCTGTTGGGACTACTAGCGATGCTTTCTCTCCTCATAAGCAGCGCTTCAGTCATAGTGCTAACGATTCCTTGTCTGATGTCAGTTCTGCTCCAGCTATACATAGTCCAGTTCCTTCTTCCCGTTCATATACAACATCATCTCCTGATAACCTCGAAGGTACTAGCAATGGAAATGATACCAATCCGTGGCAATGGAAATGATACCAATCTGTGGTTTGATCCATGGATGGGGACTCCTCTTGCTGATTCTGTTCATGCTTCCATTATCCTTCATTCTAGGTTAGGTCCTGCTGCTAAAGTTTGCAGCATTATGCATTACTCTACTTGGTGTCTTCCATCTGCAAATCGCTCTGTTCTTATTGATTTTAGTAATTCTTTTGACTATTCTAGACAGTGCAACTCAAACAGGCCTGATAAAATTCTTTGGGATAATGCATCAGCAGATGAGGTGAGTCTTTCCATAATCTGGAACTCTATCCGCCTTAGAGGTCAACTGGTGCAATGGAAAAATCTGGTTTGGCATAAAATTGTTACCCCGAGAGCTTTTTTCATTTTATGGCTTGCTCACTATAATGGGCTTCATACTAAGGACAAGTTGTTGAGATTTGGGATGAATCTCAATCCTGTTTGTGAACTCTGCAACATCGACAATGAAACATTTTCTCATCTATTCTTTAACTGTCCTTATACATATCAGCTTCTGATTAGCGTGATGAGGATATGTGGCTGGCATGGTTCTTGTAGATATTGGTCTACTGTTACTCAATACATCTCCTCCCGGCCAAAGTCCAGCTTTCGAACTGATATTCTAAGACTGGGGTTCTCTACCATTGTGTAATCGATATGGAAGGAAAGAAATTTTTGCGCCCATAGGGGTACAAAGCGACCGATCAGAACTCTTACAAAAGATTTTTTGGACACCATAAAATGTAGGCTTAATTCTTATTTAAAATTTCAAAAGGCTAGGACTAGACAATGTTTCAGGTATCTGGATTTGTATGACGTATAGTATTTGCATCCTTGGAATGCCTTAGATGCTTATGCTTTATCAACGATGTGCATAAAATATATTAAAAAAATCAATTTGTATTCACAAACTAACACTTCAATCTATACTTTAAAAAAATTCATTCAAGTATAAGTAAAAGTATGAACAATTTTATTAATAAATCATCTTGCTTTTAAAGAAAAGCATAACGTTTTAAATCGAATAACATTTATCATATCATTCATACTTTTGACGTGTAAAGCATAACGTTCTCCACTTTTGAAGATAAAGTGTAACTTGTTGGGTTGAGGTCTTAGAATAAGGTGTCTCGATCACTTTTAAAGTTTAAAAGGGTAACTATCGGGTCAATGGCTGATTATTCAGGGGCCTCATTACTTTCAGGTCGAGGGCTGATTATTCAGGTGCCTCATTATTTTCAGGCTGAGGGCTGATTATCTAGGTACCTCATTACTTTTAAAGTGGAAAGTATAATTTTTTCGGGTCGAAGGGTGATTAATCAAGTGCCTTACTACTTTTAAAATGAAAAGTATAACTTTTATTGAATTTTTTCTAATCGAAATTTGATGTAAAGATCAAGATATAATGCCTTTATTTTGTAATATCCTGAATATTTATAGAACTTATAAATATGATATTAAATGACTAAAATTAATTGTAAAGTTAATTTCGAGGACGAAATTCCAATAAGTTGGGGTGAATTTAATATCCCAAATATTTCATAATTGATCTACCAAGATCTAATTAAGGTTGTCAATTCAAAACCTAAGAACGATTGCTCAAGGATATCTTGAACTATCTTAAAGAATATATACAACTCTAAAATACGATCCTACATGACTAATAGGTTAAAAATATTTAACCTAATCTATGTGTTATGTGAATTATAAAGATTTAAGTATGTGATTTATGTGGAGGGTTAAATATATATATATATATATATATATATATATATATATATATATATATATATATATATATATATATATATATATATATAAATGTGAAAATATATACATTCATTTAAAAATGAATGTTTAATAGTTAGTGAACTATTAAATTAAAAGAATTGAATTTATTATGAAATAAATTATGAAAACGAATAAAGTTTATTCATTAATATTAATTAATTAAGCTTAAAATTAAAATTATATTATGAAATAATATAATTTGAATAATAATCCTTTAACGACAATGTATTTACTATGAATTAAAATTCATAAACAATGTAATTAATTCGCTTAAATAAAATAGTGAATTAAGGCATGTATTTTTATGAGGGAGTTAATTAAACTCATTATTTTAAATTATATTACATATGAATGTAATACATTTATATATGGCTTAATATATAATTATGTCAAACGGGTATAAATTAAATAGAAATGAGAGAAATTAATTTACTAAATTATTATTAGTAGATGAATGTGTTGACTTTAATTAATTAAATAAAAAGAATTATTTAGTTAATGTTAAATAATAATTGTATTATGTTACAATTATTAAAACCTAAACTAGGGTTTGAAAAACCTAATCTAGGATTAAAACCAAAGGGTTAAACCCTAAAACCCTAGAAAAGGTTACTATTTATAAATACGCGTATAATATGAAAATTATACGGATAGAATACGAAAATTATACCAAAATAATACGAAAATTATACGGTATAAATACGAAAAAGTCAACCATAAATAGTGAAAGTCAACTATTTAATTAGTAAATTTAAATCAAAATAAAGATTTAAACTAATTAAATTACTTAGTTAATTAATTAGTTAAGAACCAATCAAGTTGCTAGCATTATGAATGATTAATCTAAGGATCAATTAAGCTTAATAAATAACCAAAATACCCCTCAAATCTCAGCCACTTTGAGCAAGAGAAATCAAATTGAATTTCTCTTCCTTAAAGCAAAATAGTAGGCCAAATCTTGTCCATCCATTTTAGGAGATGCTGATTCACCAAACATGATGATAACTAACATTAATGGAGCATTAATGAAGCACATGGGCCGGCCATAACAGCTGGGGTTGAGTGATGATCATGGTTTGGATATTTTAGGTCCAAATGACCTTAAAACCCTAACCCTAGCTCTCCTATAAATAGCAAGCTCTCCCAAGGTTGAAACCCACGAGTACAACACCCAATATCAGTCATAAGTTGCTCCAAGTATCAGTCATAGCAAGCCTAGATCAGAATCAAAGGGCAGAAATGCAAAGATTGCTCAAGAGGTACAAAATTTATTTGTGCTTGTTGATCTTTAATCTTTCTGTAAAAATTATATTTTTGTTGTTTATTAATGACTGATATAATGTTAATAAGTGATCTGAGCGGTTAAATTGTGTTTTTATAACACTTAGATATATAAAATGATAGAATTTAAGTCTCTGTCCAAAACTGCCCACAAATGTTGTCTGACAAGCTATTTTGTCAGATATTTTGATAGGCTTAATGCGTTAGTTTAATGTGTTTTATAGTCTGTAGTTGTAGTATGCTATGAGATTAAGACACATAGTCATTAATCACCTCAATCGGATCAGGGGTCCGTGAGATATAAGGCTTAGAAAGTGCCTGGTCGATCACAACTCACTACCGAAAATTTTTTGGGCAACTAAGAAAATGAAGAACAGTCTGACAAGGCTACTTGTCAGATGATTTAAGCTGAGTATGTTGGTTTTTTTTTGTGTTTTAAAGTTTTTAGTTGTACCTTGCCATGTAGGGTATACACAGAAACAAACCACACAATCATAGGATCACTAAGCCAGGAGTTATGCTAGTTGGAAAGTGGCCGCTCGACCACGAATTCTGAAATTTCCAGAATTCTGGGCAGCCCAAAAAACCAGAAGAACAGCCTGACACGACTGTTTGACTGGCTCATATCTTCCAAGTTTGATGTTTTTAATGTCCAACTATAGTATTTCGTTGTAGTATGCCATGTATATTATACCTAGAAACAAATTTTAAGTCCAAAAAGTACATGATCTAAGAGATGTTTCAAGACAAAAGTTTCATCTCGACCATGACCACTGTTTCTGGGCAAATGAAGAACAGTCTATCGCTATAGACTTTTAGCGACAGTCTGCTTCCGGTGTTCTTTAGGAGCACTGACTTTTAGCGACGGACAATCTGTTGCTATAGGATTTAGCGACAGTCTGCTTCCGGTAAGACCAAGAACACCTACTGCGACGCTTTTAGCGACGGAAATGACTGTCACTATAGCTTCAGCGGCATAATTAATTAGGTAATTAAATTTAATTACCTTTAGCGACGGACATTACAACAGATTTATTTAAAATTCTTTATAATTAGCATATAGCGACGGATTGAATCCGTAGCTATATCAATAGATCACAAATTAAAAATACTTTAATAATAAAAGTAATTAAAATACTTTTAGGGACGAATATAGTGACAATTGAATAAAAATCAATTTAGGGTGCTTCTAAATTAGCTTTTAGCGACGGATTGAGTTATGAATTAATTCAATTAACATATTAAACTATATTAAATGAAGGATTAAGCTATAAAATATAATTTATTAACATAATTAATTGTACAATGAAGTGAATTAAGCGACGAACGTAAATAATTAACTTAGTTAATTATTAAATCGACGATTAAAATTACGAATTGACATTAAAACTCAAACGTACATTATTAATTAGATTAAATACATATTCTTATTTATACTAACGACTGTTATTAATATGTTAAACATATTTGGAGTACAAATCAAGTTCAAATCAACGTGAACTAAATCATACACCGTACAAGCAAGTTTTTTTTTAACTATTTTATGATATGTTTAGAAGTTATAAAAAAAAATTGTAAGCTTTATGTGACAACGTGATATGAATTATGAACAAGAAAATTATGTGTGATATTAAATTGATATTTATGATATGTTAAAAGTATGTTAAGGTATTTATGAAAGCATAAACCGTGTATATACTATATGTTAGACTTACTAAGCCGTCGTGCTCATTCTTGCGAATAAAACCCTATTTGCAGATTAAAGATGAATGTTAAGAAAATCATGAACGTAAAAATGAAGAGTAGATTATGTTTTCATGTTTATTACTTATATTTGTATAAGTCGTAATGACTGTTGTAATACGAACAAAAAAATATGTAACCGACTATTAAATGAATGATATAAATTATTATCATCAGAATGTTGTTATGCCTTTATTTTGATATAACCTAGAATTGTTAAAACTTAACATAGTATTGATAATGATCTATTTATCTAGATGAGGATCGGTAAATAACTTGAGAGTGTTGTACATCTGAGACATGATTCCTCGTGTGACACCCCCAAATTCAGGTACCACTACCTCGAATTTGGTGCTCACGCGATAATATAAACAATCTCTGCTAAATAACATGTAATATTAATGCGAAAAATAAATAAACATATATTGTCTATTACAATGACTTTCTAGTCCCAAGATCTACTACCTTTATCAAAATAAACATCACAAACAACAAAATAATATCAGTATTTGCGTTACAATCTTATAAGTTCTAAACAAAATATAAATAGACTAACAGCTATCTAGATAATTAAGATTTTGTTTTTCCTTTGCCTTTATCTTTACCCGATCCTTCAGGTTTAGCTGCAAAATATTTTATGACATAGCAAGTATGAGCAACTAGCTTGCTCAGCAATTTAAATGAATAACAATAATTATGTCATAAATGAATAGGAATATCAACTGAATGATTTAATAAAAGGAGCTCAACAATAAGCAATAGAATCAATGCACAAAATAAAGAAGTGACAATTGATTATTTAACTGCTGAGTGGTCAAATGGACCATGAACTACTATTGAGGAAATCAATCACTTGATTGACCCTCTTAGGTTACTTTGTCAGAATTGTACTTGAGGAGATCAGGCTCTCGTACCATATGTATATGCATAACATTTATTCTGTTTGTATCGTTTGTTCAATACTTAGGTTATTCCCCATTATGGGTTATTCTTCTCAGTTTAAGAATTCGTATCATTATGGTTTGAATAGCTTTCAAAATAAATTTCACATAGGTCTAGCCGAACAATGGCTTAGACTTTTTATTTAATCAATTCATAATTTAAGAATGGAATATGAATTCAAATAATATATATGATTTGTAATAATATTATTGTGGAATAACTTGCGATATAATATAAGCTCACGATTTAAGAATTAGCACAATAATATTGAGTAGAGTTAGGAAGCTTGCTCAATACAAATTTGAGTAAGGTTAAAGAATTTGTCAATCCGTTGACTTACAGCTAATTCGCTTAATTTAAACTCCTCTTGATGACCTAACATTAATAATGTTAGCCTATCAATTAGTATAATATATAATCGTGCACTTTAAACACTTATCTATGCTAAATAATTAATCACATAACACATATAATTTTATATACTATCATTAATCGTATAAGACACTTAATTGATCTTATGTTAATGATTTAATTAATCAATATTATTTTTCTTAAGTGTTAAACACTTATTAAACTCTTAAACAATTTACTATCATTGTTTAATTAAATTCTTTTTTATTTTATTAACTCTATCTTCATTTAATTATTATTTAATATTAGCTAAAGAGTAATTAATTAATTACCTTTAGTCATTATTTAACAATAGATAATAACTAATTATGTTTATTTATTATTTAAAGTTAATTAAATAATAAATAATTAAAGTATTAATCTTAATTGCCTTATTATTTAATAAATAATTAGTTTATTAACTTTAATTATCTTTAATTATTATTTAATATTAATTAAATAATAATCAATTAATTAATTATCCTTTCTTATTATTTAATCTTAATTAAATAATAAACAATTAGTTTATTAACTTTAATTATTATTTAATGTTAAATAATTAATTAATTAATTAATTATACTTGCTTATTATTTACTCTTAATTAAATAATAAATAATTATTTTATTAATGTATTCTTCATTTTATTATTATTTAATGTTAATTAAATAATAATTCATTAATCAATTACCCTTACTTATTATTTAATCTTAATTAAATAATAAATAATTAATCCTTCATTAATTATTATTTAATGTTAATTAAATAATAATTAATTGCTTAATTATCTTTATGTATTATTTAAATAATAAATAAATAATTTATAAATTTTATCTCTCTTTAATTTCTATTAAATATTAATTAAATAATAATTAGTTAATTACTTATCTTTATTTACTATTAATTATCAATTAAATAATAAATAATTAATTAATTTACTTTATCTTTCTTATATTATTATTAAATACTTAAATCGCATATTTAATATTTAATAATAATTTATTAGTAATTAGATAATTAATAGCTAATTAGTGCACTATTTACACCTTAAATACAATTAAAAATAATTAATTTATTAATTAATCTTACTTATTATTTAATATTACTTAAATAAGAAGTAATTAGCAGTTTTATGATTTTTCGAAAATTAAAAATATTAATTTATCATTTTTCCTTTAGTTAGTAAGGTTTAATCATATTTTAATTATGAAAATTACCAAATAACCTGATAAAAATACAAAAACATTTTTATAAAATAGTACACACAAAACCAAGCAACTTCCGTCAAGGACCCATCGCCGAAACCGGTCTTAATTCTGGTGAACCGGTCGCCGGAAAGTTTTGGTCGGTTTAGGAAAATAAAACCGGCAGAACATTTCTTTTTTTTTTTTCCAGATTTTTATCAAACTTTGGGGTCTTGGAGAAAAACCTTAATAATTTAAGTACTATAACTTCGATGGAGCTCTACTAGGTATCGATGGAATCGTGACTTCCCGAACTACAATTTTATGGGTTCAACCATCATTTTTGGATAAGTTTTGGTTTCAGAAATTTGGCTTAAAGTGGACTGTTCATGCAAGAACTTGGACAATGAGGTGTGTTCGGTCAAAAATGCATAACTTGCTCATTTTAACACATTTTTGGGTGATTCCAAATGAATTTTTTTCTTAACTTATCCATATATTCCCAAAAAATATTAAATCACAAAACTAATTTGTAGATTTCAAAATGTGCAACTTATTCGTACAACCTATGTTTTGTTCGTCGATAAAAATATTTTCAAATATTTTGCTAGATTTTTCTACATAAACCCATACCACAATACATTTAAACCACATGGCATCCTATATAAACATGTCTAGCATGATTCTAAGCACAAAGAGCTCCAAGATAATATTTCTACCATAAAATTTAAAAGAATACCAAGATTAAGATTTTTAAGGAAATTTTTATACCTCTTTGATTTGTGAGCTACTTTTCTCTTCTTTCCCAAAGTAGATGATGGATTTAGATGACATCCAATAACACCCCTTGAAGAAAATGACTTGACTCGGTGGTGACTCACTACACAACTCACTTCCTTTTTCTTTAAGTCACCTAGTTAACTCACTAAAACTCACTAGTACACTATATAGAGAATACTTGTAATATTTTGTAAACTCTCCACCAAATGAGCTAGCTTCTATTTATAGTGGTAGAAATATATACATATAACCTATATATGTATACATTGGACTTCAAGCTTTTTACAAAATTTTCTAGCCAACAAGTTGAGTGTTCCACACACTAGCCTAAGAAAATCAAATAAATAAAATTTTGGAGTACATAGTACTCCTAAATCATTCCACTGGCCATGCCCTATTTTTGACCCATTTTAGCCCTATTTTTGACCCATTTTAGCTTTATTTTTTTATTGCCAAATTGGTAAATTCATGCCTTCTAGAAGCTTTGACAATTTAACCAAAAATTGGGCTTGCAATTTAATTCATTTGGGTCATCTATGATCATAATAATCCAACAATATTGGGCTACCAAAATAACTCATCAACTTTTTAATAAATTGGGCTAGCTTAATTAAATATCAACCCACAAAGCACATCACACAAATCCCTCACTTAATTAATTATTTGAGATTGTTTAAATAATTATAGGAACACTTAAATAATTAATTTAAATTTAATTTATATAATCCAATTAGACTTGTTATATTCAATATTAATTGAATATTTAATTAGGGTTCCTCACAAAATAATCTTACGCTAGTCCGTTAATTTAATAAATCCATTAATCGGACTTCCTTTACTAAAATTAATCGAATAGTCAACAATCAAATTACCACTTAAAGGTTTAAATTAAATAACACAATAACTCATTTAATTAAAATTTAGTTTTTCAATTTTATTTATAATGTAATTCAAAATTCGTGGTCTTTACACCTCGGACATAAGTATAACTCGTTATTACTATTCTGAATGTCGTATAAGTAGGATTATTAATATGAAGAAATATCACTATAAACAAATATGTTTCAAATGAGGGTTTTAACTAGTTGGGTAATGTTCTGTACGGAAAGAGAATTTTGCACCGGACAAAGATACAACCATTTGTCACGGATAAAGATGCAAACATTTATCATGGGTGAAGATATAAACATTCACAGCAGGATTCTCTGTTCCCAAGAGTCGTCCTAATGATTTAATTCCATGGATATTAGAACATGTAAAGTTATAGAATATTTAAATCTTAAGGTTAAAATTAGACCGTTATATATGGTGTTATCCATTTATACGGATGAAATACAAGTTAACACTTGTATACTTATGAGACTGAGATCAAGTTAAAATCCAGGGACAAAGTTAAGAGAAATTTTTAATGTATAGTCTAAAATAAGACTAATTCAACCAATATGATTATGGGATCATTGGTTAAGTCGATAGATGTATGAAACTAACGCATAAGGTCCGCCGCAGGTAAAAGTGCGGGAGATTTTAGGGGCGTTACATATTTAATAATGAAAACACAAATAAAAATAAGAAAATATTTTTCATTTTCTAGTCTGTTAGGGCAGTGGCTTATCTAGCATGTTGCTTCCCTATTCTAATTCGATTTCACCTGCCGCTAATTTTTCATTGTCAATTCTTCACAGATTGCGACAATTCATGGTGGAGTTCCCTGGGTATTGATGATACACGCAGAAGTCCGCTCTCTACTTCATCTCATCAGTTACCACGAATCTGGGTCTGGGAGGCTTCACCACTCCGTTTTCTAGCCATTGCACATACAAATTTTTAAATACCTCCTCGTTCCAAGTGATGGCTTCTGGCTTTGGCAAATTTGTATTCTTGTCACTTCTTTCCCTCTTGCCCCCTGTGGCTTCAACTAAGAATATGCCAAAGCCATAATAGTTGTCTTCTTGCCTTTCCACGCAACGGTCTTATGGCTCTCGGTCAATGATTTGATTCCTCCCAAGTCCTGTGCAAACGATGAAAGTGTTGCGAATGAATCAGAGGCCTTGGTAGTGAGGTGGGGTTTAAAGGAATCTAAGGCACCATTATTATATATGCTCACGAGATTCTTTTCTTTAATCTACTCTACACACTTCTGCGCCTGAGCCCTAAATCTATCTACATAGTCTGACAACCCCTCGTTCGATTTCTGTGTGATTCTCATCATCTCCACAATGGTCACCTGTTTCTGCACATAGAAGAACTTCTTAAAAAATTGTAACTTCATGTCATCCAAGTCCTGGATAGACCCCTTTTCCAAGTTATAGTACCAACTAAAGGCACTATCTGTCAATGTTTTGTTGAACTCCCTTAATAAGATGTTGTGATTGTTAGTTTCATCATTGTCAAACCACGGGGACATTGATTCCACAAAACGTGCAATATGCTCCATCGAATTTCCTTCTCCCCATTATACTTAGGGAATTGTGGCGGGTGTTCAATATATCCTGTATGGTATGACTGCCTTCTCACATGCGCCAGGTATGGTAGGGTAAAGTCCAATTCTGTAAACTTGGTTGTCTACCTACGCATCTGATTGATCACATATATCATGTCTTCTTTCGTCACATATTGACTGGATACAGAGGCCTTTTGGGATGCCATTACATACTGGTTTATCTGGGGTGTGGGTGGTAAGGAGACTTGTTGATGCACACTTGCATCCTACAAAATCTGTTGGTGGTTTGGTTGTTAGATGTGGATTGATATGGTTGGTACCTGCACTTGCGTGAATGGTGGCATATTGATCGGAACAATTGGTTGTTGGACGGGACTTACTTCTGCCCTTTGTTGTGGCGCATCACCACTATATTGAGTTTCAAGATTTATAATAGAGATCTACTGGGTTTTTATCAGATGAGACACATTATATTGGTTCTTGTTGCTATTATCGACTTCCATTTGCTGCTAGTACAAACTCCCAGGAAATATAACTTTGAAGGCAGGGACTTACATCATCTGCTGACGAAAAGTGGCCATCTCCTCTTACTGCCTCTGCATCTCCATCATTATGCTCATCATCATCCCCTGGCCTTCTTGTACCTCTTTCAACACCTTTACTATTTCCATCTGCATATTGTCCATCGCACAGTTTATTCTCTCATGACCTCATCACCTTGTCTTCCAGCATTTCCTTGCGCATTATTGGTATGTCTCTGGTCAGCCATTGGATAAGTAAAACTACTGTCAAAAGCCTCATCAATGATTAGTCGGTTAAGGTCTAATTGTCTTATGACAAATTCAAGTGAAGTAATGCTCGTTTCTGGTGAAATTCTTCCTGAAATTCTCCTGCTTCGAGTTATGGGCATACTATTCACAAATTCTCACATCCCCAGCAAAGTCGCCAAAAGAATGTAGGCAAGGAATTTCGTACCTTGCTAGGGTTAGGGTTTCGTGTCGGGATTAGAGGCAAGCAATCTGCGAAGAATACAGAATTGATTGATCGATCGGAGAGGGGAGAAGAACAGGTGGACAATCACTTGAATAACACGAGGCAGAACTCTCGGGATCTCAGAATAATCTCTAGTTTCTAAGAGTCTTTCGTGTATTTTTAGAGTTTTGAGAGAATCTAATGATCAAAATCTTTCTCCAGTATCTCGGGTCTCAAGAGAATTCAAGTCCAAATTTTGAGGGTTCAAGAGTATTCTTTTGTCTCTCAAACTCGAAGAGAATTCCCTAGAGAATTGTTAGGTTTCCCAGTCCCTTTATCTTGAAATGAGAGGGCTATTTATAGAGCCTCCTGGCAAAGGGAGCATGTGCCAGGCATGTGACTTTGAGGGAAATTCTAGAAACACCCTTAGTCGCAAGGAAATTCCTAGAATACCCTTAGTTACACGAGTAATGCCCAAATCATCCCGTTCTTCTAGCCGCCAATCCAATCTCTCAATCAATTCCTAAAAATGAGTTGCCTCCACGAGCCTTCTGCCTCGGGACTCATGAGATCCCCTCTCGGGTCTCGTTCATTTATTTTCGTCTTGTTCATTTTAGTTCATTTAATTAATTAGGTTAAATGCAAACCCTAATTTTATTCATGGACTCACAGTTTCAAACAAATTATAGCAAACCTATATCACCGTTAAAAATCTGCACTTGGGAAAGTCTAGCAGTTGGTGCTATTTTTACCCTATTTTCTAATGATAATTTGTATTTATATTGTGCTTCTGAAAAGAAAAAAAATAAAATAATCTAAAACTTATGAGAGAAAAGAAAGGGTGAAATAAGAGGATTATTTTCTCTCATTGTGTTTATGCAGTTTAGAAGGAAATTTTAATTTTAAAAAGTATATTAGTATTAATATATAATTCTTATAAGATTACATTTGAAAATCATATGAGAATATTTTTAATATGCTATCTAAGTTTTAATAACTTTCTTCACAAATCTTCTCAAGTTTGAAAGGAAATACATTTAAATTTTCTTTCATTTTCTTTTCCTTTCTCTCATAAAAGAAAAACTTATAAATATATATATTATTTAATCTCTTCCTTAAATTTTAGTTATTCATCTTCTTTTTTTTTCTTCCTTTTTATAATTCACAAACACAGGGTTAGGTATACAAAGAAAGGGATGTCTAGTTACTGACCACCTTTTACTAGTTAACGAATTGTCTCCTTTTAAAATTTTTCCGTCTACTTTAACGGAATGGACTAACAAAGTCAATAAAATAATATTGGAGGACCAATCAGAGAAACAAATTTTGTCTGGGGACTAAACATGCAAAACCACCATAATTAGGGACAAATCAAAGGAATTATCTCAAAATTTATAAAGACAGTTTCTTCCACCATCACATAAACCCTATTTTTTGTATTTTCTTCAACCCCCTATAATTTAGATTTTAGAAAGAGAAAAATAGCAGAGTTTAAGGTTCTGAAAATACAATACCTTACCTAGCTTAGTTATGAAGCTAAGTTTACAGATAAATGAAGATCAGGGTGGGAGAAAATAGAGATAAGGACAGTATAAGGAAAAATAAAACTTATTTTTCACGGAATTTTCAGCCGAAAATAAGCTTACTCATAGAAAAAAAAAACTTATTTTCTATATTTTCTTCAACCCCCAATAAGCTTATTTTCGATGAAAAATTCCGTCGAAAATTCGGTTATAAATAAACTCGTCGGGAATAGGTCCATCGAAAATAAGCTTATTCCGTCAGAAATAGTTTGTTTTTCTTGTCCATAGCACGTTTATGATGGAATTTCATCGAGATTACACTTTCTGTCAGAAATAACTTATTTTCAACAAAATTTATTTCCAAAAGAATAAATTCCGTTGAAATTAGTTGTTTTTCTTGTAGTGGGAGGGAGGATATAAGAGAGATATAGCTAGAAAAAGAATACATAGAAACAGAATTTCAATTCATAATTCACATGTCTAAGCAATACAATTTGTGACAATATATATCAGAGCATTTGACTCACTTCCTTTCTTAACAGAATTATAATGGAAATGACAATTATAACCCTTTTAATAATAACTAACTATTGTCATTAACTAACTAATAAAATATTAACCAACTCATATTTCTTACAATCAACCCCTCATCAAACCAACCTTGTCCTCAAGGTTGGAAATGAGGAAATTTATGATAGAACTGTTCCCATTCATCTCATGTTGCTTCAATCGGTAAAGTATTATACCATTGAACTAAGACCTAAACTGCTATATCATTGTGCTTCTTAACCATTCTTTTGTCTAGCACAACTACTGGTTCCACCAAAAATTGGCCATGATCATCCAGCTAAGGTAAATTTGTAGAACTAGGATAGTGAAGTCTAATCTTTTTTTTAAGAAAGGATACATGGAACACAGGATGAACTTTGACATCCATAAGGAGTTTGAACCTATAAATAACAGTGCCAATTTTCTCCACTACAGGGAAAGGGCTAAAGTATTTAGGAGAAAACTTCCTAAATTTAGTTTGTGATAGTGTAGACTGTTTATAGGTTTTGACCTTAAGTACACCAGATTACCCACCATGAAAGATCTTTTACTTCTAGCCTTATCAGCAGAGTTCTTTATACTAGACTAAGCAACTATTAAATTTTTCTTAATTAACTGCAAGAATTGAGTTTTGTCTTGACAAAACGATCTAGTATCAAAGTCGTGCACTTGGGCATATTGATGGAAATTGAGATGTGAGGGCTTATATCCATATAATGCTTTAAAGGGGGCAGCCTTCACTCCAATGTGGTAGTGGGTGTTATACCACCACTCAGCTAGAGCTAACCAAGTTGACCAGCTATTAGGCCTTTGAGAAATCATGTATCTAAGATAACATTATAATACCTAGTTAAGTCTTTCAGTTTGCCCATCAGTTTGTGGGTGGTATACAGTACTCAAGTGAAGTTTGGTTCCTACTAGCTTAAAATAAGACTGCCAAAAAAGGCTAATAAAAATCTTGTCTCTATCAGATCCCATGAAGTTTGTAAATCTGGTTAATGAATACTTAATCTAATTCTGGAGTAGTAAAAGGATGATGAAGATCTATGAAATGACAATACTTAGACAATATGTCCACCACTACCCAGATAACTGTAAAACCATTAGATTTTCACAATCCTTCAATAAAATTCATGGATATGTGGTGTGATGTCGCAAGCACCCAAAAATAAAATCTTACTTTGAAAAAATAAATATGTAGGAGTGCAAGTAAGAGTCGATCCCACAGAGAATGATTATTTAATTTTATGTTTTTGCAAATAAGAATTGGGGGGGTTTTGAATCAAAGAAATAATTTAAATAAAACTAAGTTGGTTTTTGTAATTTACTCTTTGAAGTTAATTTCATTACAAGTAAAGCTCATAAAAATGGTTGCGTGCATGCCCAGATTCGAGCAGCTTATAGTTTATTTTAAAAAATAAATAGTCATTGGCTTAAAATCACAACTTATTTTAAATAAGTTCTAAGCTGAGTACAACAACTTTATGCACGCGTAAAAAAGTGTGTCAAGTTTAGCTAGCTTATTAATTTTAAACAGCAAATCAGCTTGTTTTATACCCAAATACCCTTATTTTGTCATGTGAAATTACCGAAGGATATGATGCCCTTGCCCCTTATATATCTTGAAAATTCATCATTATAATCATTCAAAATTCAACTCGATCAATCTTAAGTCTCGACATTCTCGCCTGTTCAGATCAAATCTGTAAATTTCTTAAATCTTGCGTCTATTTCTCTTTTCTGGCTCGATTTGTATGTAATTACATATGGATATGTGTATATGGTTTGTGTGTGTGTTTTAAAATTTATCATAAGCAATCTGGTAAAAGGAACGGAATCGGCAAAAAATATCACTTTAATGACGACTTTAAAAGTGGGTCACTTGGAGAGACAGAAGTGTCATTCAGCCTTTTCTACATGTGGTCTTTATCCTTGTCTTTAGGGTGTAAACAAAGTGTTTGGATAACAATTCTCAATATTATAATGCATGTAGTTTGTATCATGATTGTTAAATTGCACCTTTTATTTTATAAGTTTTGATCAATTTTGGGTTTAATTTAGACTCGCTAGTTAATTAAATTTAAATTAAATTAAAAGTACATTTGATAGTCTACTAAAAGGAGATTAAGAGAAAATAAAATATAATTCAAGTAGGAATTATATATTGTATTTTAATTATATTCAAAGTGAGGTATATGAAAATGTGCATTGTTGTTTGCAAAACTATTTTCTTTAAGTCCCACGTCGATAAGAAGTAAAACTATTTAATACTTTATAAGTATGAGTGGAATAGTTTAATTTACTTGTGGTACTAAAGGAAATGTTTGGACCGGGTCACAATGATGTGGTGCAAAGCACCACCTGCCCTCGCCCGTGACCCAAGGTCGGGTGTGGTCGCGTCGCAAAGTCGCATTAGTAATTTAGGCACATTTCGCACTTACGCCATTAGTACAAAATAGTAAATATATAACACCTAAAAAACGTTGTAATTTTTCCCCAGAAACGTCGAGGTTAAGGGTGTCATCTATTTGACACATTTATACAACGTTTTAAAAACGTTGTAGTTTATCCGTAACACAACGTTTTTTAACTAAAAAACGTTGTAAATTTGTTTTAAATAAATATTAAGATACTTGAAAACGTTGTAGATTGTATGATTCCACAACATTTTAACATTTTCTAGTTTAAAATGTTGTAGTTTAATACATCACACAACCTTTAGACTAATTTATACAACGTTTATAAGATGTCATCTTCAATGTTGTACTTGTAGAACTGCTAATATTAATGCAATGATATATATCTAAAAAAAACTCTAAATTCCCATTTAAAGCCAAAATGTATCAACCATTCTCAGTTTCAAAATACATCCAATAATACCATACGTTTACAATTTCAAATTACTACATCCACAAAATATACCAAATTAACTATGGTGCACTACTACGTAATCATGTGCAAAAAAGTCTTCTCCAAGTCGGTTCAGCCAATCCTAGGCTGATCAGCACACTCCTTTCCAATTGGGCGAGTAATAGCAGACCCTGAAACAGGCACATGGGATTATCAGACTTAAAAAAATTATTAAAGAAAAAAAGAGATAAGAAGAAGAAGAAATTCACCTTGAAGATTGCCGAAGTGACATGAAAAAGAATCTTTGCACCTTCATAAAAAAGGGCATCCCATACCCGCAAGGTTGTCTGAACAAGTTAAGCAGACAGAAATTTTTAACTAACCAAGCTTCAAATAGATTCCAATTTATGTGCATGTCTGCATACATCGGCATGATGAGGGAGAGAGAGAAATTTAACCTCTAAAGGTAAGCTCTTGGAAAAGAGGCATAAAAACCACTCAGTGGCAACAAGGGAGACATCGAAGTCCAGAGCTTCCAAATGAGAAGCTATCCTGTAGTTAATCTTGAACTTTAAAATACATCAAGAACAAAAAATGAGCTAAATTATTAAACGCAAGGAAAGGTAATATACCTTGGACAATTTTTAACCAGCAAGTCTTTAAACACCCTTTGTTCAACATAACATCCTGTTAAGTTATTCGTGTAGCAATCATTAACTAAGACATTCTCCAAGAGGACGGCTAGCATCCAAAAAGCATCTTCTTCTATTTTCATCACAAGCAACAACAATGCTGCAACATAATTTAAACCCTGGGATAGAAATTCATCAAGGTAAGTATAAATTTATAATACAATTTCAAACTTGGAAAGCTGACATCATTTACCTAAAGTTCTTTCTTTTCTATTATTTTTAGAGTCACAAAGTCAAATCTCTATGTATACATTTTTGATGTATCAAAGCAATTACCCACAGTGGATGTAATTCATGTCTCTAGTTAATTTTAGTTTAGATAGAATAATTTGTAGGAAACTAGAAAACTTGCACAACTAATATCAACAACTTTGAACGAATATATTAATTTCAATGACAATTTTATAGAATATAAGAATTAGGGGCATAAGTTTAGCTACCACTTTCATTCACAGTAGGCCCATTTATACCACATTCATGTACTAGGCGCCTAAAAGTTGGGGAAAGCTTCATTAGGTACTCCATGAAGAATTTCTTTTTCTGATAAGTGATTGGGTATTCAATGAAGCATGCATATGGGATTATTAGACTTAAAAAAAGACACTACCAGCAACAATGCAAATGTACTTTCTGTCAAAACACAAATCAAACCAACTTTACAAATAGATATATACGATAAAACATTTTCACATAAAGTTGTTACCGACCTGCTTATGAAGGCAGTTTACAGGAGAAATCTAAGAAGCAGGATGTGCGGTAGTTCAATGCCAATAAACTTAGATATGCAGCAATTACAAGCTAAGAAGCTTACTTAGGTCCAGTTACATGAAATAGTGCATCACTTTACATCAAAATATAGTTTCTAGCAAAATGTTTCAATTGCTATACCAAGGAACCAGAAGAATGTCTATAATGTTAAAACGGAATTGGTCCTGCCACTTTGCATTTGATAGCTCGATAGTTGCTGAATGTGAACTCTCTCTCTCTCTCTCTCTCACACACACACACAGAGTAAACAAGTAGCACTAGTCTTCTCTATTAATTAGTAATTTACTAAGCTCTGCATGATCTAGAAACAATAAAATATACTAATACTATCATTTAAGAAACAATGTTAACTTCATACTAAACCAGAAAAAGGCAGTGTACATTGGGGAAAAGGAAAACTTTAGATATGAATCTGAGGCAAATGAAGTATTAAGTAATGAACTATTTTTGAAAAGCATATTCAACATAGTTAATGAAGGGGTAATGTAAAGACGAACAAATTTTTTAGAAGAAAGTATGCACAAAGTTTTGATTTACCTGATCCAAGGACTCCATGAATAGTCATGGCCTCAATTGCTAGCAAGTCTTCCACATCAGCTGTTGTCTCTGGGGTCAATGGTTGTAAACTCCCAAGCACTGATTTCCCCACCTCTTTCCCTAAATAGACAAATTAATAACTCAGTAAACTCACTTCATACAATAGATATGAAGTGTAACCTCAGACAACTAAATACCAGTCAAAGAAGGTGCAGGCATTGCAGCATCTAGAATAGCAACCGTATTTTGCCTATTCAATTCGGCATTTTGTTCACATTTACAGAAACACCAGTCCACGTAAGTTCAAAGTAGAGAAGGACATTCAGGGAAATCACAAGTTACAAAGGCTTTTACATGAAAGAGATATAAGGCTTATCATTCAAAATCTACTTAGGGAGTGTAAACCAACAGGCACAATCAATTTACAAAAGTATGATAGTGTTCAAAATGACACTGCATCGTGAAGACGGCGAGAGATTGTCTGTTTCTAGCTTCTGGGATTCATATCAAAGGTAGGACTCCGAACAGAATATAGCAAAACTGGGATGTTTGTGTATTCATCTGCCATAGTCTCCAAAAATTCTGCAGCTACACCAGAAAATCCTCCAGAATCATCTACCATAAATTGAATTCCCTGCAAAAAGACCATAAGAAGTTCTGTAACAGAATAGCACGGGTATGTACATTAAAATTAGAATTCATGATTAGGATCTGCTTCGTGGAATGTATGCGACAGAGCCGAAGCTCTACATATGAAGTACCTGAATATGGTCACATTCTTCAATGAAAAAACGAAGTACCTGATTTCTCCTCTACCGCCTAAAATACGAATCATCCACAACCGGGGACGGCCGCTTCTGAGGCAGCACCACTGGCGTCATCACACCAAACGTTGCCGGTTTCCGGTACGGCAAAGCAACCGCCATCGGCGGCGAAGCCGACTGCTTTTTAACAGCGGATCCGACCAAAACATCAAGGCGAGAGAAAAACGGTCAGGAGCTAGTTATGGTTCCATTAGAATCAGAAACCCTAGCCTTTTCCAGTTTGTATTTCTTCTTAAGAGTATCAATCCGATTCTTACCCTGAACATCAGTGCGTCTAGTTTTCTTCGTATGCCGGTGACGGGCGTTAACGGCGTTGGCAACCTCCTGCCAGTCCTTTTGACGGAGATTCCTGCGATTAAGCTCGAGATAACGGCAGCCCCAGGCATCAACAAGCATAGACGTGGCGTCCTCGCTCTAGCAATCCTCACAAAAGGGCAACGGACGTGACGGCACCGCCTGAGGAACCGATGATGGTTCCGTTAGGTCACCCATTGTTGATCGGCTATGGAATTTTGATGGTGAGATGAGGGAGAAAAAGAGGAGAGAGAAAGACAGCCAGACAAAATGTGTGGTTTGTTGTCCGTGTTTTAATTTCAAGTTTTCACTTCCCCGCTATTTTTTTAAGCTCCGTGTTTTTTAAATAGATAACGTTTTTTTTAAAAAAACATTATAACTTTAAAACTAAATATTGTCCCTTATAAATACATAGCATTTTGTATATGTATCTATAATGTTTTTTTGAAAAAACGTTGTGAAAAAAAACACCACAACATTTTTTATAAAAACCTTGTTGTTTAAGTGTTATCTTTTTAATGTTTTGTAGTAGTGCGCATTGACGCTAGGAGCCTTGCCCGCTAAAACTGAATTGTGATTAATTCAATTTATGTTACAGAATTAATTCTGTAACAGTTGCTTTGAATAGATTGCAGATTTCCGATTTAGAAAACTAAGAGTTCTCTCTACAGCTCCTTTTATATATTTTCAACCTTTACAAAGTAACAAATACAGAGTTTTCATTTTGTGAGTTGCTATCACATTGAATATATATAGGCTTGACATATATTTTAGAGGTATATTGCCAGCAGCCTTTAGCAAATCTTAGTGATAAGGGCCAATAAACACCTTAAGAATAGGGACAACCCATGTCAAACCATTCTTCTGTTCCAATTTTTCGATTGTATGAGAGTTTACAATTACATGATTACCAAGAGAATTAAACAAACAATGAGTTCAGGCATCAGAACTAAGTCGTATATATCTAAGGTAGTGTTCCGAAAATATTAAAATGCTCCCTATACTTAAAACACGATATAGTTAACTCATATGGTATCTGTACAACACAAATGATAACCCTTTGTGATGATATATATGTCTTAGTGATAGTTATCAAATTATATACTTATAAAAAGTTAAGTCTAAATGTATTTGAAAAATAGGTTTGATAATTTTAAAATTCAAAGAACTTCATTTCATCATAATTGTAAAATCTAAAAGTCAAATTGTAATTTATATTTAAGTCTAAATAAAATTAAAAGGTGATCTTCATTTCATCATAATATCAAGTACAAGCTAACAAAAGTAACAAACCAAAATAAAAGGGATTTAAGTTAATTAAGTTGGGTCACGATGCATTAAGCTATATTTATTGTTGCCCCATAAAATTTATGTAATATGATTGTCCATGCTTAGTCTCAAGGGGATGAGGTATTAAATTGTTTATAAGTTACCAAACCTACTATCAAGATATAAACTTTTGGGTTAGCTTGTTGTGACATAAGATAACTTAAGTTGATACTCTTGATGAAATGATGACAGATTGAATCTTGATCTAAATTCTATCTAGCCAGTTACATATTGTATTAGAACAATTACTTTTCATGTTATAGTAAATTTTCGACTGAATGACACTTCTATCTCTCCAAGTTGTCATCCATTTTTAAATTTGTCCATAAAGTTCATTTTTTGTTGATTCCATTCCTTCTATCAAATTGATTCTAATAAATACACTTTTGCCCTTAAACAAATGGATCGGGTCAATATTTTGGTCGGATTACCGTCAAATCGGGTAAGAAGAATGAAATCGACAAAAAATATCACTTTAAGGACCTAATTGATGATGAAAAATAAATTTTAGAGACGACTTTAAAAGTGAATGACAACTTGAAATGATAGAAGTGTCATTCAACCAAAAATTAATAATTACATCATGACTGAATAGTGGAAGCTTAATTAAATAATTAATAACCTGTTCAAATTACCAAAAGTAAACTTTTAAAAGGAACAAGAGACCGAAAATTCTATATTGTCGAAAACACCTGCATAAGGTCCCCGCCACGGTGGTCAAATTCGACAGACACGGGACCGAAGAGTCGACATGGTAATTGGAGCTTGGAAAAGGAAGCAACAATTACATTCACAGAATTTTCAGAACATTTGTCGACACAAGAGATGAAATAGTGATGATAAACTAGAATTCAAGCGCGAAGCACAAACATTTTATTTAAAGTCATATTTTATTGGGTACACAAAATGATACAGTGAAAAATTACAATAAAAATTAAAATAATTAAATTGTAACGCTTTAACACAAACATGATATGAAAGTTAATGTATTAACACAAACGGAATAAAAAATTCTTGAATCCATAAGAAATATAAAAACTCTCAAAAATAAGTTCATATAATTATCAAAGATTGCCTTTCATAAAACTCCAGGTAAACATCTCTGTATATAAAACGTCCAGCTTTTTTTTTAACAATTAACTTGGTGATTTTGGGTCCACTTTAGGTTAAAACTTAACAAAGTCAAATTAATTCGTCGGCATGTGTAAAGTTTTATCGTAAAAAATACATTTTTACACATGTTTACTCCTACTCTCCCACTTCTGCTCCAAAAAAACTGTTTTCACAAGATATAATTTAATCTCTCAACTCCTATTTTATCTATATCAATCTCTCTCACATAATTAAACCAGCTTCCTTTTGTATTCTCTCTTTATTTTATTTTAAACATGGTTCGTCATTATTATTTTTTTTTTTTAAATATTGTTTATATTATAATAAAAAAATTTAAAGCACACCCAAGTGACTAATATCTATAATGCGCGCCATACTACTTTCTTACGACTAATTAGAAAAGAAAAATAATTAAATTTTAAATTAAATAAAATTACAAAAACTAAAACCCAAAATATAAATGGATCAAACATAAATTAAATTACTGAATTTTCCTAACTAAAAAAATAAATAATATAACATTTGTAAAATTTTCATAAATAATAAAATAAATAGAAATCCTAATTTTCATTATAATTTTTCACTGTATCAAACTCTTCTTAGAAAAAAATCATCCATAAATTTTGAAGTAATCAAATATCAAGCATCAACAACGAATTTTCAATTTTCACGGGATCAAAACTCCATGAACATATCTGTTTGTAGGACTAAATTAGAAAAGATTATTAGTCCCTTGGACTATTTCTCCGAATTAGATTAAATGAGACTATTTTATTAATTGTTTGTTTTACTCAAAATTATTGCTCCGGACTGAACTAGATAGTCCAATCCAACATTTGTTTTAATCAAATAATCTCATTTAATAGCAAACTATTTGTTAAAAAGATTCAAATACCCTAATCAAATAATTTGAACTACACCCATGCCAAAAAAATATTTTCTCATCCACTATAGACAAAATCATTATTATTAACACAACACATTGATAACTTAAATAACATTTAATACCATACAAAATATTGAACAATCTTATTAACGTTAAATAAAGTATTGAATAATTGAATTAACATTAAATTGAATTACTATTGCAAATGTCAAATACCAACTGAATATTCTTTATATGCGTCAATAATAATAATAATAATAACAACACAACAACAATAACAACAACAACAATAATAATAACTATAATAATAATTTGTTCTTTGAACAAAAAAAAAAGATAACTAAATGTATTTTTTAGTGTCAATTTGGGATGCTGTCGCAAGCAACCAAAAATAAAATCTTACTTTGAAAAATATTAATGTAGTAGTGAAAGTAAGAGTCGAACCCACAGAGAGTGAATTGTTTTAATAAATCTAATGTTTTCAAAAATATCTAATTAAATGGGGGATTTTAAAATTATTAATTAACTAATTAAAATTCAAACAAATAAAACTAAATAATAATAAAGATGAGAAAAAATCAATTAAAACAAACTTCAGTTCCTTAGTTCAATATCCACTTCTTTTAATCAACAAATTAATCAAGTTATTATTATCTTTTCCTTCAATTGAAATTAATAATCCTAGATAACCGACAATCGCCAAGCTACCCGAAATCCTCCTTAAATTATAAATCTAATGCAGCAATCGCTCACAAAAGACCCTAACTATCATACAACCTAGAACTATCAGTCTGGATTTAATATAACAGTTGCATTAAAAATTAGAGGATTAGATTATTCCAAGCAACAATCTCAACATCGCGGACCATTTAACTTGCCATCTTGATAACCATAATAATATTCAAAAGTTTGACCACAATTAAATATTATTAATTGCTACTTATGATCAGATAAAATATCGTTTGCTTAATATCAAATCTTAATCTAGCATATGACAAAAACTTAATTAATTCAACTGGCCAAATCAAATTAATCAAATAAATGTCATCTAATCAATTAAAACAGATTGTCAAGAATAAATCTCATGCATGAAGGAATATATAATAAAACTCAATTAGAACATTAATTAAAAACAAGGTTCAACATCCCTTTAGAACTGAAAATAAAAACTTAGCCTGACATTCTTTAAAATAATCTCCACTAGTTGAAAAGCTCTCTCCAAGAAAGTAGAAGAAAGAACTCCTAAAAACTTACAATGAATAAAGAGAGATTGACCCTCTATTTATAGGCCTCTAATTTGTCCAAACCCTAATAGGATTTACAATTAAAAATAAAAGAAAAAGAAAAATAATTATTATCCTAACCCTAGTTGGAATTAAAATCCAATTTGGAATCAAAAAGTAGCAAAAATCGAAAATAATTCCGTTTTCCAGCATTAATGCGCAAGCCAAACAAGCCTTCCACGCGCCGTTGACCAAGTCAACGCGGTTCCGCGTCCGCTGACATCATCATCCTCCTCCGCGCATTGCGCGGAGGCTTTCTGTGCCGGACAAAAACGACGTCGTATGATTCCTTGTCTTGCAACTATTCAGCATCACCGCGCATTGCGCGGAAGTTTCTTAACCTGGACGCTAAACGACGTCGTTGCTTAACGCTGTTGCTGCTATCTACTCGCACAATGCGCGGACGTAAGTTTCGGTTAATTACGAAAATGCCACCGGTCTTTGCTGAATTACCAAAATGTCATCTAACTTTTGCAGAATTTACAGATTTGCCCCCAAGCTTTTTTTTCCTAAAAAATAAAATATAAAATAATATAAAAATCCTAAAAACACATAATAATGAATAAAATTCCTAAAATACTAAAAATAAATAAAAACACGTAAATAAAAAGAAATATAAAAATATTATAAAATTACCTAAATTAACATAAATTAACTAAAATCCTATAAAACCTATTAAAACCAAAATATGCTAAATAATTAAATATTTATGCACACAATAAATATAAAAACTAAGTATTAGGGAATAAAAATATCGTATAATTTAACCCTATCACAATTTTTTTTACCCCTAACTGTTTTTATCTCTTACTATAATCTATTTAATTTTATCAATATCAAAAAAAGAAACTCTTCCTACACTAAAAGAAAATAGTTCATCAGCGACCAAACTCATCAGTGACCGCTAATATCGATCGATAATAGGATTATCAGCGATCGATTATAGCAACCCCGTCTGAGATCGATTATAGCGACCCCATCTGAATTTAGTCGCTGTTAGTATTAACGACCAATTCACGATAGCTAGTCAGTCGCTATAACAATTTTTACCGCCTAAAAAATTGGTTCGGTCTTTGGTGGCAAACTTGCTGCGACCAAAAAACAATAAGGGCAACATTTCAGTCGCTAATAGTGTCATGTTAGCTTTATCAGCGACCGCATGCGATAGTTGAAAGCGGTTGCTGATGATGTAAGTTTAACCGTTTCAGCGACTGAATGCAGTCGTTGATAACGGTTGTTGATGTATTTAAAACATATCAGATGCACGAAGGCAAATCACTCAAATAAAGAAAGAAATAAGATATGAAGAGAAGAAGAGAGAAAAGAGATGGAGAAGGAGCATCAGACGCCGCCACCGTAGCTGGTCACCGTCGGAGTTTCCATTTTCAAGTAATCTTTTCTTTTTTTTTCACTTCCAAAACTACTTAATCTATTAATTCTTGTATCAATTTTTTTTTTTTTTGTTAAAGCATCTGTTAATCTTAAGAGCCCAACCATCGCTCCACTGCGACCCCCCAACCACTGCCCCACCAACCCACCTACGTCCGCCTAACCCAACCACTGGTTTGTTTTTTTTTGTGCCTGAATCTCAGTTTATCAGTATTGCATTTTGTCATATATGTATATATATATACATCATTACTGTATTTTATGCTTTTTGATTGATGGATTATATGAAAGAATTTTTTTTTATAGTGGTGGATTATATATTGTTATGCTGTGAAACTGTTACACATTGTTAGTATAATTTTGGTTGTGTATTGCCCTATGATTTAATTTTAAATATTATATTATATTATTTACATTAATATAGTAGAGTTAAAATGAAAACAAAAATAAATAAAAAAATCTAATACTAAATACAAATAATATAATATGATATAATTTAAATAAAAATAAACTTACTATTATTTAAAATAAAAATATAAAAATATAATATGATATAATATAATAAAATTAAAATGAAAGAAAAAATAAAAAAAAATACAAATACTATAATATGATATACTTTAAAAAATATATAATTTAAAATAATTTAAAATAAAATAATTTAAAATAGAATAAAATAATCTAATCTAATCTAATTTTAAATAAAATAATATAATTTTAAATAAAATAAATAAAATAATTTAATTTTAAATATTATATGATATTTAATACAATAATATAATATTATATAATTTAAAATAAAATTTAATATAATAATATAATATAATTTAAAATAAAATAAAATAATTTAATTTTAAATATCATGACAGAGACCTTCATTTTAACCTCATCGACTCCAAATCAAAAAAGATGGATGTTATCTATAGTCAAAAGGTAGCAAAAATTATAATTATTTTTGGAAGACAAATATTTAAAATATTAATAGCAATATTAGATACGAGGAAATCTTCAACACGCGAGAACGTTGAATAACAAACTACTACTAATTTCTTAGATTCAAATTTGAGTAAATTTATTGTCATCAATAAGTACACTAAAAATAGAATCCCATACAAATTAATTAATTAAACAAGTTCACAGAATGAAAAAATTAAAATCTCACAACAAAAGAGAAAGAAACTCTCCCAAACTAATAAAGAAATCAGTACTTGGCTAAATGGATTCTCATATTAGTTAAGAGTGTTGCATGTATAGGATCATATTCAACTTAGCAACCCGTTTAAATTATATCATGACAGAGACCTTATTCTAACGGTTTGAGCTCAGGCAATCTCAGACGAATTAGTGCCCGTCCTCCCAGCATTTATAGCAACCGCCTCCACCGCCACTACTATACCTTCCACCGCCACCACCTCCACCACTGCTATGGTAGCTTTTATTTATAATATGACAAGTCTCATCACACTTGTAGCAAGTGTTTCCACTGCCACCTCCTCCATAGCCACCACCACCACCATCGTATCCACCGCCGACACCATACTACCCATGGAAGTAAGCCAGATTAGTGGATTAAGAGATAGAATTGAATGTATTAGAAGAAATTTCACATTAATACCAATTAAGGAGACGCCTCCCTACTTGGTTTTTTATGTGGAAATTCTTCCAATAAATTTAGTTCTCTCTCTTAACACTCTAATTAATCTGTCTTCCTTTTTAAGACTGATATGGAAGTGGCCGTGGATACGGTAGTAGTGGTATTGAATACGGAGGAGGTGTCGGTGGAAACGCTTGCTACAAGTTTGGTGAGACTGGGCATATTGCATATGAATGCTACCATGGCAGTCGCAAAGGTGGTGGCGGTGGAAAGTATAGTGGTGGCAGTGGAGATGGTTGCTAAAAATGCAGAGATGATGGACACTGATTCGTTCGAGATTTCCCGAGCTCATTCCGTTAGAAGAGGTCTCTATCAATGATATAATTTTAAATAATATGATCATATTCTGCTTAGAAACCCATTCAAAATTCACTTATTATGAGTGAATTTTGAATAGTCCCCAATTTGGGACTGTTCTTGTATGTTAGGCTCCTACTTAGGCTAGTTTCAATGACTAAAGCAAATGTATCTGTTTGTTCTAAAGAAATTTTGGTTTGTTTATCTTCTATTATTCTCCAGGTGCATACTTAGACTATACAAATTATAGTCTATTTCGTGTAGTTAGATACGAATGGGAAATGCTGCCGAAATTTCAGCGAATAACATATGAAATTGTTTGAGTCGTTGACATTAGTAGGACGTCGCATACAAGAATGGGATAGAGGCATGGCCGATATAATAAGGGTAAAGACATATTTAGATAGGAAATGTATATGCATTAATTATACACAAAGATGACATAGTTTAATATAGTAATTATTGTCAAAATAAGTACCGTAGTATCATATATTTCTATTCAGACCGTAGTTGGATGAGACGATGAAAGTCAAGTGAACAGATAGGTGCTACAACTGAATTTAGAACTGGTTGCCAAGTGTTTGTGGATTATGCGTATAGTCATCCGAAATGTGTCAATGGTCAAAACAAGATAAGATGTCCTTGCTTGAAGTGTAAGAATGCCAATTATATGGACAGATACATGCATGGTCAACTATCATTTACTTGTTTCTGGGTTCATGAGAAATTACGAAGAATGCTGGTGAGCACATAGGTAGAGAAGATATAGTGGCTAGATACAAGTACATACTCCAGGCAGCAGTACCCATCCTAAGAATGACATGGTGCATGATATTGCAGGCCTTGATTTTGATTGGGAACACGACAAAGAACAACCTATGAATTCTGATGTCAAAGCATTCTTTAAGTTATTAGACGAGGGTAGTGAACCGTTGTGGCCTGGTTGCACCAAACAAACCACATTTTTTGTAGTGGCTACGTTACTTAACATCAAGGCTTATCACAACATTAGCCATAAGTGTTTTGAGTCGCTATTGAAGACCATTAAGAGTATGTTTCCTGACTGTAAAAAGTTGTCCGATAACTACTACTTTCATAAGAAAATGGTTAATAAGTTGGGTTTTGGATACAAAAAGATCGATGCATGTCCGAATGATTGCATATTGTTTTATAAGGAAAATGAATAAAAGAAAAAGTGCCCAGATATGTGCTACAACTGAATTTAGAACTGGTTACCAAATGTTTCTGGATTATGCATATGGTCACCCGAAATGTGTCAATGGTCAAAACAAGATAAGATGCTCTTGCTTGAAATGTAAGAATGCAAATTATATGGACAAAGACATGCATGGTCAACTATCATTTACTTGTTTCTGGGTTCATGAGAAATTACGAAGAATGCTGGTAGGCATATGGGCAGAGAAGAGATAGTGGCTACACACAAGTACATACTCCAGGCAGTAGTACCCATCGTATGAATAACATGGTGCATGATATTGCAGGCCCTGATTTTGATTAGGAACAAGACAGAGAACAACCTATGAATTCTAATGTCAAAGCGTTCTTTAAGTTGTTAGACGAGGGCAGCGAACCGTTGTGGCCTGGTTGCACAAAATAAACCACATTATCCAATTTACAATGTATGTACGTGACGTGTTGCCAATAATATTCACAAATCAATATATCTTTTTATATATTTCCAATAAAAAAAATTCTCATAATATTACGCGACCTCGCATACTTGAGTCTTCAACTGGATACCCAAAAAGTTTATTTACTATCAACCTGACCTTATTCTCTTAAGTGATATTATAAAAATAAATATATTTTTCAATATCAAATAACCAAAAAATAAAATAATTTGTGCCATACCCTTTGTCAAAATAAGGAATATGGCACATAAAATCTATACTTGGTTTTCTTATACCCATAAGAATAAAATTGTAGAGTCAACCAAATAAAATATTTGGTTGAATTACATTTTTGTCCCTCTAAATTGTAGTGAATGTCAAAGTCGTTCATAAAGTGACAAACTTATGTCAATTCTGTTCATTTTCCCAATATTCATCTAAATCTGCCCAAAATTCGACCTGGCCCATTATTTTAAAGGCAAATTTGTCTTTACACCTATCATAAGTACTATTAATATTACAATTTATTAAACTAACAAAACTAAACCATCCAACATCTTCTCAACTTCTGTCATCATCTTCTGCAAATCACAACAATCACCATCTTAATATATGACCATCAGAGCATCTACAAAAACAAAAGGAGAAATGAAAAAAATCACATAATTCATATATATTTGCTTAATTTTTAATTAGGAATTTACACGCAAGTATACGTGGCCAACAAGTAATATAGTGATTAAGTCGAGTGTCAAACCCATAGGGAATTAAAAATAATAATTATCAATTACTAATTTTATATCAAGTTAATATTATTTAAACAATTGAGTTTAAATGTAAAATAAATCTAATTAAAATTAAAAATTAAACTAATTTAAATGACAAGGATAAAAATCAAATTTTAAAGACTTAAGATTATAATTTTTTCAATGGTTTATTTAAATATCTTCAATCTCTTTTTAATAAATTAATTATATCAAATTGTTAACCGAGAATTTTGTATAGTATTTATACATATCTCTCAATGACATATAAATAAATCCTCCCTAAATTTGACACAAATACAACATAATTGAAAAGAACATCCTGATTAAATAAATTACTATATCTCTATATAAATTAAATTAAATAGGATATGTGAAGATCAGATTCTCTTTAGGCTACATATAACATATAGGTATATCTCTACCCTATACACGAATCATGAATTTCATCAATGCAGAAAACACAAACATATGTTATCATATTCAGATCTAAATTTATAATTCATCTATCAATTTTATATAAATTATCCCAATAATTAACACATTAACACACAAAATAATTAATTAGGTTTATACACTATAATCCATTTGTCAATTTCATATAGGTTACCACATTAATTAATTCAAATAATTAAATACTTGAACGCGTAAAATATGGTAAACAATTCAATTATAATTAATAATAATTAAAAAAAAATTAGGTTCAATTGCAATCTTAAATAAAAATTAGCTCATAACTAAAAAAGAAATCAAATACATAAAATAATCAATTGAGTGAAAATTACAAAAATTAAGAAGAGTTTAGACATAAAAATATGTATTTTAGCACGATCTCTGAAGCTCCATCTTCAATTCATGTAATTATTCTGCGTTGAATTCTCCTTTAGATCTAATAAAATTCCTCTTTTTAATTTATTTTATAACTACTCCTAATATACTTTATTCTAATATATTCTAATCTGCTGAAAATAAGAGTCACATAGTGTATTTATTGCTTATAATATAAATCCTAACCAAAACTGGAATTAAAAATTAATTAGGAATCAAATTAATGCAAAAAATCCCGTTCCGAAGCACGCCAAACACAACACTGATAGCCTTAACAGCTGGCCCCCATTGATCCGCTCTACTCTCGTGCATGGCACCGGAACCTCTTTAAGCTGTCTGAACAAATGGCGTCGCATTGACCTTGAAATTCTCACAATAAACACCGCCCATTTGCACGTGCTGTTCTTCCTTCCTCGGCCTCAGAACAACGTCGCTCCATGCTGCCTGCTACTAACAAACTCCTGGCCGCGCCAGGCGTCAATGCTACTGATCCATAATTACAAAAATGCCATCTGATTCACATTAAGTACCAGTTTGCTATTCAAAAGCTGCGTAATTACAAAAATGTCATTTCACTTTAATTTATCTACAAAATGAAGTTAAATGTAAGTAAAAATAATATTAAAAAATAAAAATTAATAATAATACATAAAATTAAATAAATTACCTAAAATAATAACAATACTTAAAAATTAACAAATAATTAAGCCTGAAAATATTCAATAAATAAGAATAAAATCCAATTATCAAATATATACCCTCAAACTTAAATCTTTGATTGCCCTCAAACAAAACAAAAATAAAAACTAAGACTCTACTAACTCAACTAATTAACCCAACAACTTAAGTAATGAATTAATATGAATAAAGTTATTAACCTCAAAGATTTCACAAACAATAACTCAAACAAAATTTTAAAATTATGCAATGTCACAAATTTTAACATATTCATCAATCTTGCACCACCTTTGATCATTTGTACGTGTATGAATCCACGTGTATCAAACTAATTAAAACTCAAATAAATTCACATAATTTGAATGCCACATAAAAGATGTTTAATACTCTATACACTTAATTTTAACATATCTCAAAGCTTAATACAAGCAAAACACAATTTAAAAGATCAAAAGTATTTTTTTCATTTTTTTTTGTTTTTCATACATATTTTTTTCTCTATTTTATTTTTTCAAGTGAATGCATTTTATGCTCTATCTAACTTCAATTTGCATTATTGACGTGTGCAATATCTAATTTTCTTATGTTTTTCAGAGTTATCCATGTAGCGAGCATTCAACTAATGACTCCCAAACCAGTTGATTTTAGGGCATTAAGTGTAAAGACACCCTTAAGGATCTATTAACTCAAGTAACAAATGCCACAAAATTAGACTAGTCAAGCAACTTATTATATATATATATATATATATATATATATATATATATATATATATATATATATACACACACACACATTGCAAGAAAAAGAGTTAATTCCGACAGAATATTCCGTCGTATATAGAGTTTTTTCGTCGGAAATAACTTAATTCCGACGGAAAACTCAGTCGCAGATTCGAACGAAAATAAGCGCGTCGGGATTATTTGCGTCGAAAATTCGGTCGAAAATATTATCTCTCGACGATTTTTTTCCCATCATTCATTTCGTCGGTATTAATGTAATTACGACGGAGTTTATTCCGTCGGTAATATATATTCCGTCGACCATCGCTATCTAATTCCGACCGAAATGATTTTTAAAGAATTTATGAAACTGTTAATTTCTGTTTTAATTCCAACGGAATTTTCATCGGAAATATTAAAATTCCGTCGAAAATAATATAATTTTTTTTAAATATGTTTTTTTTTTCATTGCTAGGTTTTAAAACCACATTTTTGTACCTGCAAACCTGTTTTATCCCAACAACACAACAACAATCCATTATTTATGTTCACACAACATATTTCTTCATATGAATTATAATAAATATATAGAACAACACATTATAAAATAAATCATCGTTTAAAAGTACAATACTTTATAAAACTCAACAAAATTACAATGAATTACAATCAATTAAGCTAAATTAAAGTAAGTACAACTAAATTATAATCTATAAACCTAAATGAAACTAGTACTACTAGCTGTCTACAAAGAATCATCGGCCGGGGATCGACGGTTTTGCTGTGGTGTATGAAAATCATCGTCGTCACCCCCCTGGTCGCGATCGGCATCGCCAGCATGCTCAAAATTGTCATCCTATTAATACAATTACAAATATTAGTAATTAGTCCGTATTTAAGACAAAAAATTCACATCTAAAGAGAACATGCAGAATATACAACTTAAATTAAATAAAATACCTGTACAGTCGGGCACGCTGTTGGTGCCGAAATCGGAACTGTTTATTCTGTTTTTATATTTTTATTTATTTATCGAGTTCCGACCTCGACGAGTTCGTTTGAATGAACAAAACGCGCAAGTATACGCGGTCAACAAGTAATACAGAGTAAGTAAAATTATCGATCCCACGAGGAATTAGTGTAAATATTTTCCAACATCAATTTTATCAAGCATCTCTCAATTAAAACGGTTATCAATAATGGCAATGAAAATGTAAATACATGAATTACACTAGAAAGTAATTAAAGATAGCTGAATCTAAGCATCCAACTTTCCCCAATAGTTCATTTAAGTCTCCTAACTTTTTCTTCAATTATACGGTCACGATGAATTGTCAACTGAGAATTCTTTATATTAGATATAACCAACTTTAGTTGCACCGTACCCGCCATCCGTCCCAAATCTGACCCTAGGGCAACAGAAACAGGAAGGAACACCCCAACCAAGAATGGTACAGGTTGAAGAACAGATTCTCTCTAGGCTACACGAGGGAGCTGGTATATTTATATCCTAATTCACAAACTCATGTCACTTTATTCAGGACAAACTCACACTCCCCATTTCAATTCCATATGAGTTACATCCTAATAACTAAGCCAAACAAATGCACTTTAAGCTCAAAATATGAAAACTCATCCAAAGTTGTCAATCAATGAATGGTCAACCGAAAACTCTTTATAACAAAATATGACCAACTTTCGTTGGACCATACCCATATCCAACCCAAATCCGACACAAGACAACAGAAACGGGAAGGAACTCCCAAACTACTAATAGCAAGGGTTGAAGCTTAGGCTCTCAAAGGTTGCACATGGTGAATTGGTATATTTCTATCCTTTCCATGAATCATAATCCCAACGCCAGGTCGGGTCGAATCACGAACATGTGTAACATATTTGGGTTAAACACTATACTCCCCATCTCAGTTTCATATAGGCTACTATGTAAATGCAAGACCTAGAAATTAAACATGAAGTACAACACCAAATACAACAACCAATCCATATGGTACCAACCAAAGAGAAAGCAATCAACTAGAACTACCTATTGAGTTCCATAACAAAACCTAGATTCATGGCTTAATCCAAAACACATGCACAAAACATCATTGATCAAGTGAGTAATAGCACATATAATGAATCAAAACCAAATGGATAATATTAAACCAAAGAATATTACATCCATGGAGAAATATTAATCCACAATAAATCCAAAAATAAACATTCAATAGATTACATAAGATAGAGAGAGACATGAAGAAGAAATAAAGAAAACTCCCTAAATCATGGCATCAAATTGATGTAAGAGCACCATGGAAGCACCATCTTGGCCTCCCAAAATGCCCCAACCGCATCCTCTTGAAGAAAATCGACTATGTTTTATTAGGGCACAACTTATTCTATTTATAGCAAAAATTTCTGGAGTCTGCCGACAACCAGCGCAGCTACGCCCAAAATGGCCTGAGGAACGGCGCAGCTGCGCTGTCTAGCAGAAACTGCCTCTGTCAGGCGAACGGCGCAGCTGCTCCCTAGTTGTACTGAGTAACGGCGCAACTGCGCCATTTGGCATAAATGCACAGTGAATTTTGATTTTCTGCTGCTTTAGCTCGTTCACATCCGCACATCATGCTCTTATTATAGCTCTTGTACATAAAGTAAAAACGCATAAAAGTAAAATAAAATCACATCCTGTAATAATGTGGTATAAAAACACATAAACTAATATAAACACGTAAACTTACTATACAACCTAAATTACAACAAACACATAAAACTAACATAAATACTTACAGATAAGCAATTTATGAAGCTCAAGTGTAATTAAATCAGAGGTATAAAAACCACTTATCACGCGTCGTCAGCATCGGGCCAAAAGCCTCCAACAGCAGGGTAGTCACCATCCGAATCACCTCGTCTCATATTGCTGTGAACTGCTTCGGAGACATGCTCGTACTCTCGACACTGGGCCCTGCTGTAACGTCCTGCACAAGCTGGTGAAGACGGGCACTTGTAGGTAGGCTCTGACTACAGAATATCGGATCCGTATGAAACATCTCCGATACCGCCGCCATAACCCGCTGGAACAGCGCATCGTCTAAGCCAGCGCCCGTATGAGATTGTCTAACATGTCCTCTCGAATACTGGCTAGAACCTGCAAAATTAAATATAACATTAAAAAAAATATTGAATATCAATATAAATTTTGAATTAACGAGCAACATACTACAATAAATGCCTCCGATCAATGTATATGGCGGTACCTTCGGCAGCCCTAACACTCGATACCTGCTCATAGTGCTACTAGGAGGATCTTGAGACGCGACCCAAAGAGCCATCTCCTCATCCCTAGATAAGCTAATATCGGACGGAGTGATGGTATAATCTCTCCTAGCAGCCTGCAACTCAGCTACACGCTTGTCCTGAAGGCTCTGAAATCGGTCCTGCAATTTATTATGTATATGGTAGTTTATTGACTCATTTAATTAAGTACATGATACTAATTATTACAGAACTTTATAAAAACTCTTACCCGTATAGCTGTAGCTGCCTGTGACATAGTACATTCCTTTGGCGTGTGAGCTCTGTCCCAGAACTCGATCATGGTGGTAGGTCGTCCCAACTCACCGCTCATGACCTAACAAATAAAATTTTAATTTATCCTTTATTTAGTACATATTTTTATGAGAATATTAAAGTAAACTAAATATATACATACCAATTTCACTTCTTCAAATGATCGTGAACCCGTAGTATGTACTACTCGGAGCTGACTATGATTTTTCTTCATTTGTTCTGATTTTTTTTTGAAGTCATCAGCATCCCAATGAGTACACATGACCTCCCATGCTGCATCTGAGATAATATCGGGCTGATGGTCTCGAATAGTAGTCCCGGGCTAGTCTACAACTGCCCGGGCAACCCTATGTCTCATCTCGTACAACCAGCTGGCGTAGTTCTTCGCGACATGTGCAATAATAACACCGTCGCCGGCTGCTTGAGAGATGCCCTCCTCATATCTAAAATAAATCTAAGAAAAAGAAATAACTTTTCAGAAAAAATAAATTGAATGTGTAAGTAGTATGTACGTATACAGTTTAAATTATTTAAAATAACTTACATGAAATTCACGTAACACGGTATCCATGAAGGAGGCATCATGCTGTGCATACTGCGTAAATTACATGCAACCAATGGGGAGGTGTGTTATACAGATGGCGTGTAAAGTGACCTTAGCCACAGGATCCATAATACTACAATACAAAACAAAGAATGCAAAGTTATAACATGTGTTTTACAAAATAAATTAATTCAATTTAACATAACGCTATTTTACACTTACTGCGCAGAGTCGACATCTACGCGGACAATATGCGTAACAGCTGGCGGACGACCAAATAACCCGAGGTTCGTCCCTCGGGGATGTCGGCGAGCAGTATCTGTAAGTAAAATTGAATAATTAAAGTTAATAAATCAATTCCCAAAACATAACCTACAAATAGTAAGCAAAACAAATTAATATTTAAGATAACCTACTACCTGACGATGATGACCCGCCCTGAGTACTGTTAGAGGATCCTGCATGACCACCACCGCGACGACTGCTACCACTATGCCTAGCCATAAATATATTACTGAAATACAAAAATAAAATGCAATTAATATGCAGTTAATTAATTTAATTAAATGAAATATACTTCTTAAGTTTATATTTAATACGTCGTCAAACCCATCAGAATCATGTTCATAATCATCATCGGATTCTGACACGACTTCTTCATTACCAGTTTCATCATCGTTATTATCTTGTATAAAGACATATTCGTCGTCAACCACGTCTTCCTCGGCTTCGTCATTATCGGGTACGTCAATGACATTTACCAACACATCGTCGTTATGTAGGACTACCTGATTGGATTTGCTAACATCATCCTGCAATGACTCATCTGTCCCAGACATATTAATATCTTCAAATGAACGAGTCTTTGTTGTGACAACTGTATACCAGAGGCTTTTACAATTTACGACATTAGATGCATAATACACTTGAGTCGCTTGACTGGCTAATACGAATACGTCAGCAGAATGCAACTTTGACTTTATATTTACTGTGACGATTCTACAATTCAATTATAATTAATAATAATTAAAAAGAAAAATAAATTAAGTTAAAGTACACATTGGATTCAATTACAATCTTAAATAAAAATTAGCTCATAACTGAAAAAGAAATAAATTCAATAAAATAATTCATTAAGTACAAATTACAAAAAATTAAAGAAAAGAGTTTAGAGATAAAAATATGTATTTAAGCACGCTCGCTGAATCTCCATCTTCAACCCTGTGTAATTATTCTGCATTGAATTCTCCTTCAGATCTAATAAAAATTATTCTTTTAATTTATTTTATAACTACTCCTAATATACTCTATTCTAAAATATTCTAATCTGCAAAAAATAAGAGTCTCCTAGTGTATTTATAGCTTACAATATAAATCCTAAGCAAAACTGGAATTAAAAATCAATTAGGAATCAAATTAATGTAAAAAAGCTCATTCTGGCAATTAATGCGTCAAACACAACCCTAACTGCCTTGACAGATGGCTCCCATTGATCCGCTCCACTCACGTGTGTGGCGCTAAAACCTCCTTCCTGAACAAATGGCATCGCATTGACCTTAAAACGCTCACAATAAACACCCACGCATAGTGTGTACTGTTCTTCCTTCCTCACCTTCTTAATGACATCGCTCCATGTCGCCTGCTGATAACAAACTCCTGGTCGTGCCACTCGCCAATACCATCATTAATTACCAGTTTGCCATTTAGAAGCTGCATAATTACAGAAATGCCATTCGACTTTAATTTATCTACAAAATGAAATTAAAAGTAAATAAAAATAATATAAAAAATAAGATAATTAAATAAAATACTAGAAATACTTAAAAATTGAAAAAAAATTAAGTCTAACAATATTCAACAAATAAGAATAAAATCTAATTATCAATATCACCGAATCATCATAAATTTTGAGCCACGGAATATATATGAACCCAACGTCTCTACCAAAATTTGTGATGATTGTAAAAATTATAGGCTTCTTGTTTGCTACTTCAATTGATTAGATCTGTGCCTCTTTGTTGACTCAAACGATTGATCTTTTTCACTATAAAAAATCCCAATCGCATGATTAAGACCTGAGAACGTGCAGATCTGGGCATCTTGTTGGCTGCCTCAGTCACCGATTATAGGGATTTTTAGGGGTGGGGATGAAGCGGGAAGGGAGGGAAAGGCGATGCCATAAATTGAGAGAAAGAAGGAGATCGATTATGGTCAGCTGCGACCTAGCGGATCCAGGATTACTACCCAGCAGGGGCGGATTTTAACTAATTTTTTTGTTAAAATTAAATAAAGAAAAAGTTGAACTAATCATAATATTAATTAATCATAATATTTACAAATTACAATGATATCCTCCTATTCCCCATAGCTTGAAAATGTTCTAAGATAGCTTTATTATCAATAGTTTTAAATACATCATTTTCAATGTAAGGAACTAAACAATCACTCAACCATTTATCACCCATTTGATTTCAGAGAGTGGTTTTAACAATATTCATCGATAACTAATGCGGCCAGACCAAAACCAAAAACGACGTAGTCTGCCTGATCGCGACCAGGACTAGCGGCTAGGCCAATAAATAAATAAATTATCCCTGATCGCTACTAAAATTAGCAGTCAGGCCCCTCTTAGCTATTAGATCCTGCAATGAACGATGAGAAATGAGCTTACTGAAATAGTATCCCTAACTAATGCGAGTTGTGGATCAGCTCATATATATAATCAAAAACTCGGAGTTGGTTGGATTTGATTAGGTGCCTATTTTTGTGTTAATAATGTTTTGGTGACTAAAAAAATGGATACAAAATAAAATTATTGTTGATTAGGGGTGTTGGTCCATCACTGTATTATAAAGTGCCAAAGAATTATCATACAATGTACTATATTTTTTTTAAATTATATGATCAGTATTGACTTTTAAAAATTAATTTGACACATTTTTAAATTCAAAATTAAGATGATTGATTAAAAATTATAAAATAATAAATTTAATCATGAAGTAATAAATCTTATAATGAGTAATATTTTTTAGATAGTTTACAATAATCTTTATTGAATTGACTAATATTAAAAAAAATTATGTCAATTCTGAATTTAAAAATCTTTTAAGTTGATTTTAAAAAATCAACAATAATTAAATAATATGGAACTGATAGTATTATTTTGTATATCTATTTAGTTACCATAACATCATTTGTTTTTGTAAGAGTAGTACCGAGTCCATTGCTCCCTCTTAGAAAAAGATTATTTTTGTTGACTTTTTTGTTTGCTTCCTCCAAGTTTAACTCTTCTATTAATCTGTCCCCTTAAGTTTATAAACTTGCATAACCGTCCTCCTTACTAGGCTGCCCCTATAATATAAAAAGGAAAAAAAAATCCAGCATAGGCAGCTGCCTATGCTGCCACTGAACAGATCCGCCACTGGTTACGATAGCATTTGCGGTGGTTGTTGTGTTTTCGAGAACACATAACGACTTGTTGTATTGAATGCATACATGTTAGAATTAAGATGTATGATTTTTTTTCAAATCTTATCTGTTAGTGTTTTGGTCCATTCCTCTATAGTTATATTTGATTATACTGTAATCATTTAGAGTACATAGTATTTCTCTCGATTTGAAAATCTAAGTCTTTATTTTTAAAATTTATTCCTTTATTTCAAATATTGCAGTTTTATTGAAGACATACACAAATAGTACCAATGTTTCTATTAGTACTTGCATTTATATGTTCTCTTTATATGATTTGACGATGATAATGTTATTAATGCATATTTATAAAAATAAGTAAAGTTTGTAAAGTTCTTATAAAAAATTCTATGTAAAATGATTTAGTTAAGGATCAAATTTATTAAGTTGATCTACATCGTAAAGTATAGATATGTAATCCTTGTAACAGTTGAAGATGTCCAAGGCAGATTAACATTTCGTCGAGCAGAAGTCAGAGTTATTTTAAAATCGCAGAGTAAGTAGAGTTTATCTGAAAATTGTAAAGTAAAGTGTCAGATCGTAGAGCCAAATTGCAGAGTCATTGCAAATCGTAAGAAAAATATCATTGAATGGAGTTACTCAACAATCAAATGATCAACTCTACGATTCAAGGATAGTTTAATAAAAAAATCGAATAGTGCAGAATCTTGACATATTAGTGGCAGGTTTAAGACAAGGATCATGAAACTTAACACACACTCTTCAAGGTTGATCTTCAAGTATGTTAGTGATAAGGATAAGAGAACACAACTTAATTTATCCAACAACTATATGTGAAAAGGACAAGGATCGAACACACGTCGATCTGCTGCTACAACAAGTATATTACTATTGAAAGTAACAACTTGTAGTCCAACAGAGACAACTATTTAAAGTTAAAGGAATTATAATTTGAAATGTGTCCTAGACAAATTAGAGCAACAATAATAATCCAACGGGTAAATCCCAATGAAAGTCTATAAAAAGATTACTGCTACAACATTGAAAATAACAATTAGTAAAGAATCAAGCGTTAAAAGTTCAAATGACCAAAAAGCTCCACCATACGATCAAAGAAAAATCAGTCTGCTTCTAAGTCATTTGAAGAGAGCCTTAAAACTACTTAGCAGCAACACAAACAACAATCATTTCCTTGTATATACAGATCTTAATGATCTTTTGTATAGCCAAGTTTTAGTGAGTTGTTGATTATTAGTGAATCATTTGTTTTATTAGTTGTAAGTGAACATTAGTTATTTATAACCCTCATCCTTAGTGGGTCATCCATACTCACAGAGAAGAAGAGTGGACTATGAGACATTTATACTTCGAACCTCTTAAATTTTTTACTTTTCTGTCTTTACATAACTGCTTATATCGTTTAGTTATTCTGCAAATTCATACTACAATTTACACTAAATTCAGAACCTGAGATTTTTATTTAATCTTTAAAGGGATTTTTTAAAACATATTTCGCTGTGCAATTTAAGTTAAATCAACCTATTTAATTACCTAATAACTTAAATCCTTACAAAAAAAAAAATTTCAAATGATCTATTCAAATCCACCCCCTTTCTAGATCTCTCCAGTGCCTTCGGGAATAATGGTTTCCAATAATAAAAAAAAAATAGCATTTAAAAGTTGATATTGAAAAAATCATTCAAAAAAATGTATACATATATGTTATTTTTGACTTTCTAACTTGAATTTAATTTTTAAAAAAATTGGTAAATGAAAAAAAAAAAAGTTTGTGTTATAGGTAATAATAGAGGTCAGAGAACATTATTTCAAAATAGGACTATATATATGTTCAGACTTCTTAATTTTTTTCAACAGTCTCTCTCTCACTCATTGTTTGATCAATTTGCCATGCGTAGCAATAATATTGTGAACAATAAATCCATAGGCTCACAAGAAATATTTCTACTAGGTTATGTGAGGGACTTATGTAAAAATAAAAATAATCACATAAAATCATTAAACCATAGTACCTAGTTTCCCTTCTTAATTTTCAGGTTATTATTGGAGCATTGGAATGCACTAACAACCTCTAATGAAGAGAAAAAACTTGGCACCAATATTTACTTTGAATCTGGATGTTGGTAGTATCTCTTTTTTGCTGTATAATGTTACATGTTTCTTGGTTCCCATTCTCGCCTCTTCCAGATGTTCTCTTTAGGTCTCAGGTTTAATTTGTATCATTAAAATTGAATTTTGTTATATATTAGAAGTTCATTAAAAAAAAGTCAATTTTATATTTATTAGTATTTATTGTTCTTTTGAAAGTGGTTGCATGGAGGCGTCAATTTTAATTGATTTTGCTACATCACATTTTTTTTTAAAACCCCACTTTTTAGGGAATACAATATAATTTCACAATTAATTAAATATCTCATCGCTATTACAAATAAATAAACAAACAATCCTTCAAAAAAACAAACAAACAAGACTCACATAAAGAGAAAACAAGCAACACATAAATAAAGAAATAAACTCACCTAAGTGAGAATCAAACTAAGAACTAAAGGTTACAATACTTCAATCTTAACTACTAAGCTAAGACCCCACCAATACTTCATCACAACATGATTACTATAATTCTGTAAGACTCTGTACTATTATCCCTTATACAAATAATTGACTCTCTTTAAATTGGAAAATAAATGGACAATATTAATTGTTGTTGAAATTAAAGAATCAATGTCACTTTAGGATTTAAAAGATATAGAATCACTTTTGCCCGAAACAATATAATTACAAGTAAAAGAGACTAAGGCTAAAAACGAGCAGTGACGGTTCAGGCTCGAATTGAATTCGACCCAGCCGCTGAAACACGATCTGGGCACAAGTACGAGTATAAAAACGATTGCATCAAAGCCTTATTTTGAATTCGTCATTTTAAAAGAGTCGAATGCGTTTAGCTTAGGGTTCGCTCAAAATTTGGTTCGAGCTAGCAACTCGATTTTTGTAGAGTAACTTGATCAATTACTCGATAAACGCGTTTGTGAAGGATTCACAAGCTAGATTTCATGATTTATGTCTGTGACTCGTTGATTTTTTATATTTGTTGTTTAAATTCCCAAATTATCGTGTATAATTTGAGGAAAAACTCAAAGGTCTATCACATGCAACAATAATCTGCAGGTCACTCTACTCCTTACTTTTCCTTATAGGAATCTTCTTAGCTCTTTCCTTTCCATAAATTGGAGTATTAAATATTTCTTGATTACAAAGATTTTTATTTTATAGTAACAAAATATTAAATTGTAAAAAATAAAATAAAACATATTAATTAATTAAACTAGTAGAATAAAATGACAAAATTAGGGCTCATAAAATATATGAATTATGTGTCTATCAAAATTCATCATTATTCAGCTATTTACTAATACTCATTCAAGTTTTGTGTTGAAATTAGTGACCTAGGGCAGAAACCTTCAAAATCATATCTGTTTAAGTGGAACATCAAACGATCTGAGGCATGAAAACCCTTCAATGCAAGTTTAATTTTTTTCATATATAAACACTAGCATATCCATCGATTTCTCCCATCTCAGTCATCTCTCATCTGATCTTCCTCATATCTCGTCTCCAAATACTCATCTCTCTCTTCCCACAATGGAAGATTCATCATTTTTCAACAATTGAAAATTAAAATGGTAATTCTTTGAATCAAAATAACAGATGATCAGTAAAAATATTGGAAAGGATGTTAAAAGGCGAACAATTTGCTAATCTAAAAACGTTGAATAAGGCTTAAATGAGAACAATATTATTTTTAATCCGGTTAGTCATGAGTATGACCTAATTAAATATATAGATAAATAAAGATCCTTAAATAAAAATTAATAAATGCAAACGTAACATCAAAGCATGCATGCATGACCAAACAACTTAGACCATAAGCTTGCTGGTGCCTTTTAGACGCTGTCAATTCCTAGCCTATAAGAGGTTAATTATGGGATAGCAGGGCAAAATAGGCTTGCCAGCCGAATACAAAAACTACTATGCTATTAATTATATATTTTATAAAAGGGGCCTAGAAAGACGTTTAACAGTTTTCTCAAAGTTGTGTAGTAACTTTTTATTTTCTTTTTTATTTCCTAATTTTCTCTCATTCTTAGAAAAATCTCTCCAAAAAAAATATAAGTTAGGTAAAAAAGAGCATCTTGCCTTTTTCTTTTTTTATACTTAAGGGGTATATTAATGTTAATTTTATTGTATATATCTTTTCTTCAAATTAGCAAACAAACATTTGTAGAGGATGAATCTCAGGAGGGAGTATATGAAAACAATTTCTCACCCACACTAAAATCATGCATGATCATCATATATAATCGCATCAAATTTGTATTAACCTTATTTGTTCATGACAAAGACCAAGCGTAAGAGATTTATATCATCAAGATGCTGCTGAAGCATTGGCTGCAGCCTCAATAAACATCTGTAAGACTTTATTTGTAGTTATGATGGATGAATCAAAAGCACCATCGATTATGAAAGAACTTTGGCAGAATTGAATATACATCGAAGCTATGCCTAAATGAAAATCCGAAAGGTGCTTAGGGTCAGGATGCTTAAGCTCAGCAAGTGCTAATTTGAACGACTTAATTGCTTCTTCATAAAATCCAACACAATTCTCAAGATCAACATTTGGCCCGGTGCTATTAACCTCTTTTTGGATTAATGCAATAACATCTGTCGCATTATTTATTGCTTCCTCTATAATGGCGATTTCGAGGGAGGAGACGTCTAATGCTGATGCAAATTTAGGGAAGGATGTAAGAATTTTCACACATTCTGTGTCGTTAAAATCTTTATAAACGCTCACCTTGCAAGCCTTTTTGATTAGATGATCTGAAGAAGCTGCTGCTGCATTTGTTGGTGAAAGAAGAAGAAGAAAAAAGGAAGACAAGAAAAGGGTTTGGAGCATCCAAAGTTGTAGCACTTAGAGAAGCCATTATCATGCTCTATAAGATGATCTGAAATTTGTTGTGAGAATTAATTCTAGGTTATGATTTTCTTATGTTAACATTAGGTTTGTTTTATACGCACTGGTCGGGTACTGATCCGTTTCAAAAATAAAAATACATTTATGAAACAATGAGTTTTTAAGTACCATTTTTTTTTTTAAAAATATTTATAACATTTGCATATAAGAAGTTACATGTTTGAAAGAATATACCCCTTCCTCTCTTCCAAATTATTAAATCAATATTAAATTTTAAAATATTAATTTCAAATATTTTTAAACTCAAAAACATAAAATCAAAATTAACTTTTAAAAAGTGAATAACAATTTTATAATTCGGAATGGCGAAAGAATTTCTTATTTTGTATATATCAAGAATCCCTAATTCTGAAACGGTCGTATATGTAATTCTATAGAAGGTCATTAGCTAAATGCCAAAAATTTACTCAATGAAGATTATTTTAATCTACATTAAAGTGCCATTAAATTATCATAAATACAGAGATAACGTCATTCTAATCTGAATTTTATGAAATGTGAAAAATATTTATATATGTGAAATTAGTAGTCATTGAGTTGTACAGCTGCAAAAGGTAAACTTATATTACAGGCCCCAAGGCACTTGTAAATGGTGCTTATTTTTTTTCATTTTCTTTACTTGTCACTTATTTGTCGCTTATTTGGTATTGAGGGAATAAGCTTTTAATAGGTAAGACGTAACAAACTTTAACTTGGGCAACAAAATAAAACATGAATGACTTTGGGTATTCAATTTACAGTTATAAAAGTGAATTTTTTATATACTATTTGTCGATCTTTTAGGGATTTAATGTTATATATATATATATATATATATATATATATATATATATATATATATATATATGGGTATTCATCTATAGCAACTATTGCCGATAGTACTGTTGAAACAACCACATGCAAATGTCAATTTACCTTAAAAACTATATGTCTACCGCTAGAAGTTCTAGTGATAGGATCAAACAAAGCAAAAGATTCAAAAGAATATTCAAAACACAAAATTTCTATATAGGAGGTTTTGAGAAGGCAATAACTTTGCTATATATGTCTAATCTATTAACGTTTGTATTTTTATTAGGCTAGTAATTGGGTGGGTATGGTCTTGGGGCTTTTCTATACTTGTTTCGTTAATACGGAGCTGTACTCCAAACCGATCCAACTCCAAAAATAATATTTCATACTTCCCCCACTTCCGTTCCGTTCCGTTTACCGATTACTCTTATTTTTTTAAAATTACATTTTTCTATTTTTTTAATATTACTTTATACAATTATTTTTAACTCAAAATCAAATAACATTCAACATATTATATTACATATGTTATGAATTTAAAAAGAAATAATCTCAGGCAAAAAATTACAATAACGGTGGAGGATTATAACAGCTTACCCTGCTTAGACAACATGGGAAGCTAGAATTAACAAGAGGGTTTTTATAAGAAGATTTCGTGCCCTTAGCTGTGCTTTAGTTCATTTAAAAGCCGAAGGAACCAATTGCCATAAATGGTTTTTAGAACCTTGGTTGTGTGTGTAGATATATGTATAACCTTCTTGTTATTCGGATACGGGTGAAATTGCCAAGCTTATACTCAATACCAAAAGATTTGATATTTTTGACCTTATTAAACTATTTATTTGGCTAAAAAATAAGTGACAACCTCGGATGAACGAAAAAAAAAACATAATAAATTAAGCACCACTTATAAGTAAATTAGGGCATATTTTTCACATTTCACAAAATTCACATGTTTTATTAATGAGTTGTCTTGCCACGTATGTCAACTGAAACCGATCTTTATACTTGTGGTAATTTACTGGCACTTCAATGTCGATAACTATTATTTGTTTATTTTTTACTAAAAAAATAATATAGATTAAAATCATCTCATTGAAAAATTCTTTGACATTTAATTAATTGTTTTGTTAGCAATACATTTCTAGTTTTAAATTATAAACGGTACTTGTATTCTCAAAGGTTCAAATATCGTCACCATTATTACATTCTTAATTAATTAGCACATGTCTGAAGTATTTTTAAAAGATAAAATATTACCATTTCACAAATATATTTTTAATTTTAAAACGAATTAGAACAAAATGCGTATAAAAGCTAATGTCAAAACACAAAAAAAATCACAATATAGAATTAATCCTTACTGCAAATTCTCCTTGTAGTGCAATGGCTTCTCGAAGTGCTATAACTATTTTTTCTGTTTCACAAAATACTATCATTTGCAATATATTAAATATATCTGTTTATTTCGTATAAACGTCCTTAAAAATAATAAGTTAATTAGTATATAATGGTAAGATAATGAAATATAATGATAAATTTAATAATATTGTATTACTTTATAATCTATCAAATTAGAACGATCAATGAAAGAGGATGGTTTAATTTTATTCAGAAAAATGGATTTGCTCCCCCTCTATTACACTTTTTCTTCAATTCCATTCAATACATTGTTTTATTTTAATATTTTTGTTAGTAACGATCCAAATATATTAATAATAGTTTATGACATTGAGATCAATCTTAGAAGGCAAAAAAAATTAAAAATTATTAAACGTAATGTCAAACATAAGAAATTTGCAACATAGAATTAATGCTTACTACAAATTCCTCCCTTACATAGCAATGGCTTCTCCAAGTGTAATTGTTAGAGAATAATAATGTAGTGAAAATAATTGTAAAAAAATTAAAAGAAAACAATCACGTAAATATAATACAAATTTATGTAGTTCTCGCACAAATGTTTGGGGTAGTCTACAATCGACGGTTGATTAATTTCATTTTTTTTATATATAAAAATTTCATATATATCATTATTGTAGAGTCACTTCCTTATATAACATAGTATTAGAAATTATAATTCTCCCAAAAGTACAAAACACTAATTCTCGTCATCTTTACTTTATTGATTTTGTTTCTGTAGGCAAGGAATTTCGTATCTTACTAGGGTTAGGTTTCGTGTCGGGGTTGGAGGCGAGCAATCTGCGAAGAATACAAAATTGATTGATCGATCGGAGATGGGAGAAGAACAGGTGGATAATCATTTGAATAACTCAAGGCAAAACTCTCGGGATCCCAGAATAATCTCTAGTTTCCAAGAGCCTTTCGTGTGTTTTTAGAGCTTTGAGAGAATCTAATGATCAAAATCTTTCTCCGGTGTCTCGGGTCTCAAGAGAATTCAAGTCCAAATTTTAAGGATTCAAGAGTATTCTCTTGTGTTTCAAACTCGGAGAGAATTCCTTAGAGAATTGTTAGGTTTCCCAGTCTTTATCTTGAAATGAGGGGGTTATTTATAGAGTCTCCTAGTAAAGGGATGCATTTGTCAGGCATGTAACTTTGAGGAAAATTCTAGAAATACCCTTAGTTATCTGAGTAATGTCCAAATCGTCTCGTTCTTCTAGCTGTCAATCCAATCCCTCAATCAATTCTTAAAAATGAGTTGTCCCCACGAGCCTTCTGCCTCAGGACTCATGAGGTCCCCTCTTGGGTCTCGTTCATTTATTTTCGGCTTGTTCATTTTAGTTCATTTAATTAATTAGGACAAATGCAAACCCTAATTTTATTCATAGACTTTTTTTTTGTGCTAAATTTAAATATATTAAAAAGGAGAAAAGATACAGAAGCAAAGGGGCATACCCCAGACCAATAGAATACAATACGTCAAAACACTACAAGAGCATGGAAAACACTACAACAACAGCAAAACCATCACAGCAGCAAACCAGCTGAAGACCCAGACCAAAAGAAAACAATACTCCAAAATCAAAAAGACTAGCAGCAGCAGCAGCAGCAGCAGCAGCAGCAGCAAAACAGAGCAGCATAGCAGCAGAATATCATTACAGCAGCAAAAACACCCAACTAGCAGCAACAGCAACAAACAGAGCCCCCAAAACAGGACAACACAGCAGCAAACCCAGCCCAGATCAAACAATGGCCAAAGCCATACAACAAAAAGCCAGCAAATCAGAGCCCAAATGCGCTACAGGAGCTCTACACAGCAGCAAGACCAGCTGAAGTCATGAAACAGAAGGCCTTACCACACCAGCAACAAGCCCCCAACTGAATAGAACCAAGCCCAGACCAAACCAACCAATACCAGACCAAAACCCCACAAAACAGAACCAAGAAAGTCCCAAAAAAGATCATCCACAAGCAGCCAACAGAACCCAAACCAAACCAAAACCCAGCAGCAGTACATGGTTACAAAATCTGCAGAGCAACCATCTCAATCAAAGCATAACAGACAATGCATATTACATATCAAGCTGCCAAATACCATATCTAGATTTAAGTTTTTGGAATTTAGCATAAGAGTAAAGCCTGCATTTAATAATGCTTAAGATTTTCTTGACAAGTGTTCTGATTGGCATGGCTTGGTCATTATGCGTTCTGGCATTTCTTTCCTGCCAGATGAAGTACACCACAGCAGCAAAACCCAACTTAAGGAGGTCAGTACATATTTTAGATTTACGACATGTAGAGATGAAATTAACAATGGCATCCCAATCTCTACAGAATCCCCTCCATCCACAATAACTTAAGACCTGAATCAAAATCTGAAATGAGTAGATACCATATCCCAGCAATCTATCATTTGTGTTCAAACCTTTGTGACAAGCAAGCCCCCTGCACGTGAGTCACACTTTTTAAGCGACGATCGTGCACAATACTTTCAGTCTTAAAGTCCCGCTTAATTTTCGCGAGCCTGTTTCTTTATTTTATTTTATTATATATATATATATATATATATATGACAAAATATCTATGCAGAAATTACAAATTAACCTTATTAATTTTTTATTTATGAAATTATACACTAATTAGGCTAATAAATAAACATTACAGAATCAAGTTTCTTTTTGCTAACATGATTCTATGTACCATTATGTTAACGCCACTTAGAATAATATTGATTAATGTTCAGTTATCTTTAGAATATAATATTCGTTAACTTGTTTTTTTTCTTTATGTAAATCCAAATCAATATTCCAATTTTGTAGTCCACAAAATGGGATTTCAACCCACGTGGCAGGAGGCCTCGGCATTTATTGAAGAATTAATTGGGCTTTGGATTGTCATGCATGTGTGATAATTATATTCTGCAATCCTAATTTGATTAGAAGACTTGCTTATGGCAGGAAATTCAAGATTTCTAGGAGCTTAATCACGCAACTTTAATCTGATTGTGAAGCGAATTTTATTATTCTTGATTAGTTTTAAATGTAATATATTTTGTTTTTGATTATTTTAGGTAATAATAAATTTAATTCTAGAAAATTCTATTAGGGTTTAAATTTATGTAATTATTTTTCCAACTAAAGTTTGGATTCTTGCTAGGTTTTTAAGTTTTAAGAATTCTAGATCTTTTCATATAATATTATAAATATGAGACCATCCCAAGGGATTTATTCATCCAATTCATTCAATAATATTCTTTCTTTCTCAAAGTTCTTTCTCTCTACCAATTTTCTTTTTTAGGTATTTATTTATTTATTTATTATTATTCATAATTTCTTATATTCAAACTCTTCTTGATTGTTGTTTCTTTTTCGTTTCCAGTGTTTTCAAGGGGGTCTTCCATCTTTCTTTTCTAAGTCACTTCACCTTAACGAAATCTAGGCTTTTTAAAGAGGTTACCTTTTCGCAACGGAGGAACATCCGGGTCAAACAATCAACGCAGCAACAAGGACTCATGAAAAGTAAAATTGGATCACTCTTCTCCAAACCAAGTATACTTTTTTAAGCATCGGACTTAGTTTCTATCTGCTACTGTCAAAGAGAAGTTCCTTCAAGGCGCCTAATTGTAATCATAATGCACTATGGTAAGCAGGTTGATTATTTCATATGCTTTTTCCACCATAGAATTCTTATGTCACATGTTTATTGTTACAGAAAAATTTCGAAGATCACACCATAAATCCCAAAATCACAAGGTCACCACCACCTGTCACTGATTGGGGTAGAGATCTTTTTTTCGGAGATCGTGACCTCTTCTGAAACCGTGTCAAGAATTATGATCGACACTCTTTTCTTCGTCCCGAGAAGGAAGGCTTGTATCTCTACGCTACGGTTTACGAAAGCTGGGACAACTATCCAGGTTCAAATCGTATTCACCGCATGTGCATTGAGATGCAATAATGCCTATACAGTCTGATTCGCTTCCAGCCCGACTCCTAGCATCGGCTTCAGGGATGGCAACACTGGACAAACGAGATTCTAAAGAACCCCAACCATGTGAAGAGGCTCGAAAATGCTAGCATCCTTTGGTGTATCCATCTGTGCAAGGATCTCAACATTCATCAGGACCACGATACGCTCTGCATACTTCTTTCCCAATGGCGCTCTTAAAGAATATTGGCCTACCAGTTCTAGACTTCTCGAGTGATCGAGGATGATGAGGGTGAGAAGGATGACGATTATGCCCTCGTAGGAGTTCTCATGAGTGCTAGGACGATGACGTCATGCCCCCATAGGAGTTTTCAAGAGTGCTAGAAGGATGACGCCATGCCCCCATAGGAGTTCTTAGGAGTGCTAGAAGTGAGGCCATGGGTTCTACCATTTATGGACCTTACCGACCTGTTGGGACTACTAGCGATGCTTTCTCTCCTCATAAGCAGCGCTTCAGTCATAGTGCTAACGATTCCTTGTCTGATGTCAGTTCTGCTCCAGCTATACATAGTCCAGTTCCTTCTTCCCGTTCATATACAACATCATCTCCTGATAACCTCGAAGGTACTAGCAATGGAAATGATACCAATCCGTGGCAATGGAAATGATACCAATCTGTGGTTTGATCCATGGATGGGGACTCCTCTTGCTGATTCTGTTCATGCTTCCATTATCCTTCATTCTAGGTTAGGTCCTGCTGCTAAAGTTTGCAGCATTATGCATTACTCTACTTGGTGTCTTCCATCTGCAAATCGCTCTGTTCTTATTGATTTTAGTAATTCTTTTGACTATTCTAGACAGTGCAACTCAAACAGGCCTGATAAAATTCTTTGGGATAATGCATCAGCAGATGAGGTGAGTCTTTCCATAATCTGGAACTCTATCCGCCTTAGAGGTCAACTGGTGCAATGGAAAAATCTGGTTTGGCATAAAATTGTTACCCCGAGAGCTTTTTTCATTTTATGGCTTGCTCACTATAATGGGCTTCATACTAAGGACAAGTTGTTGAGATTTGGGATGAATCTCAATCCTGTTTATGAACTCTGCAACATCGACAATGAAACATTTTCTCATCTATTCTTTAACTGTCCTTATACATATCAGCTTCTGATTAGCGTGATGAGGATATGTGGCTGGCATGGTTCTTGTAGATATTGGTCTACTGTTACTCAATACATCTCCTCCCGGCCAAAGTCCAGCTTTCGAACTGATATTCTAAGACTGGGGTTCTCTACCATTGTGTACTCGATATGGAAGGAAAGAAATTTTTGCGCCCATAGGGGTACAAAGCGACCGATCAGAACTCTTACAAAAGATTTTTTGGACACCATAAAATGTAGGCTTAATTCTTATTTAAAATTTCAAAAGGTTAGGACTAGACAATGTTTCAGGTATCTGGATTTGTATGACGTATAGTATTTGCATCCTTGGAATGCCTTAGATGCTTATGCTTTATCAACGATGTGCATAAAATATATTAAAAAAATCAATTTGTATTCACAAACTAACACTTCAATCTATACTTTAAAAAAATTCATTCAAGTATAAGTAAAAGTATGAACAATTTTATTAATAAATCATCTTGCTTTTAAAGAAAAGCATAACGTTTTAAATCGAATAACATTTATCATATCATTCATACTTTTGACGTGTAAAGCATAACGTTCTCCACTTTTGAAGATAAAGTGTAACTTGTTGGGTTGAGGTCTTAGAATAAGGTGTCTCGATCACTTTTAAAGTTTAAAAGGGTAACTATCGGGTCAATGGCTGATTATTCAGGGGCCTCATTACTTTCAGGTCGAGGGCTGATTATTCAGGTGCCTCATTATTTTCAGGCCGAGGGCTGATTATCTAGGTACCTCATTACTTTTAAAGTGGAAAGTATAATTTTTTCGGGTCGAAGGGTGATTAATCAAGTGCCTTACTACTTTTAAAATGAAAAGTATAACTTTTATTGAATTTTTTCTAATCGAAATTTGATGTAAAGATCAAGATATAATGCCTTTATTTTGTAATATCCTGAATATTTATAGAACTTATAAATATGATATTAAATGACTAAAATTAATTGTAAAGTTAATTTCGAGGACGAAATTCCAATAAGTTGGGGTGAATTTAATATCCCAAATATTTCATAATTGATCTGGCAAGATCTAATTAAGGTTGTCAATTCAAAACCTAAGAACGATTGCTCAAGGATATCTTGAACTATCTTAAAGAATATATACAACTCTAAAATACGATCCTACATGACTAATAGGTTAAAAATATTTAACCTAATCTATGTGTTATGTGAATTATAAAGATTTAAGTATGTGATTTATGTGGAGGGTTAAATATATATATATATTTATATATATATATTTAAATGTGAAAATATATACATTCATTTAAAAATGAATGTTTAATAGTTAGTGAACTATTAAATTAAAAGATTTGAATTTATTATGAAATAAATTATGAAAACGAATAAAGTTTATTCATTAATATTAATTAATTAAGCTTAAAATTAAAATTATATTATGAAATAATATAATTTGAATAATAATCCTTTAACGACAATGTATTTACTATGAATTAAAATTCATAAACAATGTAATTAATTCGCTTAAATAAAATAGTGAATTAAGGCATGTATTTTTATGAGGGAGTTAATTAAACTCATTATTTTAAATTATATTACATATGAATGTAATACATTTATATATGGCTTAATATATAATTATGTCAAACGGGTATAAATTAAATAGAAATGAGAGAAATTAATTTACTAAATTATTATTAGTAGATGAATGTGTTGACTTTAATTAATTAAATAAAAAGAATTATTTAGTTAATGTTAAATAATAATTGTATTATGTTACAATTATTAAAACCTAAACTAGGGTTTGAAAAACCTAATCTAGGATTAAAACCAAAGGGTTAAACCCTAAAACCCTTGAAAAGGTTACTATTTATAAATACGCGTATAATATGAAAATTATACGGATAGAATACGAAAATTATACCAAAATAATACGAAAATTATACGGTATAAATACGAAAAAGTCAACCATAAATAATGAAAGTCAACTATTTAATTAGTAAATTTAAATCAAAATAAAGATTTAAACTAATTAAATTACTTAGTTAATTAATTAGTTAAGAACCAATCAAGTTGCTAGCATTATGAATGATTAATCTAAGGATCAATTAAGCTTAATAAATAACCAAAATACCCCTCAAATCTCAGCCACTTTGAGCAAGAGAAATCAAATTGAATTTCTCTTCCTTAAAGCAAAATAGTAGGCCAAATCTTGTCCATCCATTTTGGGAGATGCTGATTCACCAAACATGATGATAACTAACATTAATGGAGCATTAATGAAGCACATGGGCCGGCCATAACAGCTGGGGTTGAGTGATGATCATGGTTTGGATATTTTAGGTCCAAATGACCTTAAAACCCTAACCCTAGCTCTCCTATAAATAGCAAGCTCTCCCAAGGTTGAAACCCACGAGTACAACACCCAATATCAGTCATAAGTTGCTCCAAGTATCAGTCATAGCAAGCCTAGATCAGAATCAAAGGGCAGAAATGCAAAGATTGCTCAAGAGGTACAAAATTTATTTGTGCTTGTTGATCTTTAATCTTTCTGTAAAAATTATATTTTTGTTGTTTATTAATGACTGATATAATGTTAATAAGTGATCTGAGCGGTTAAATTGTGTTTTTATAACACTTAGATACATAAAATGATAGAATTTAAGTCTCTGTCCAAAACTGCCCACAAATGTTGTCTGACAAGCTATTTTGTCAGATATTTTGATAGGCTTAATGCGTTAGTTTAATGTGTTTTATAGTCTGTAGTTGTAGTATGCTATGAGATTAAGACACATAGTCATTAATCACCTCAATCGGATCAGGGGTCCGTGAGATATAAGGCTTAGAAAGTGCCTGGTCGATCACAACTCACTACCGAAAATTTTTTGGGCAACTAAGAAAATGAAGAACAGTCTGACAAGGCTACTTGTCAGATGATTTAATCTGAGTATGTTGGTTTTTTTTTGTGTTTTAAAGTTTTTAGTTGTACCTTGCCATGTAGGGTATACACAGAAACAAACCACACAATCATAGGATCACTAAGCCAGGAGTTATGCTAGTTGGAAAGTGGCCGCTCGACCACGAATTCTGAAATTTCCAGAATTCTGGGCAGCCCAAAAAACCAGAAGAACAGCCTGACACGACTGTTTGACTGGCTCATATCTTCCAAGTTTGATGTTTTTAATGTCCAACTATAGTATTTCGTTGTAGTATGCCATGTATATTATACCTAGAAACAAATTTTAAGTCCAAAAAGTACATGATCTAAGAGATGTTTCAAGACAAAAGTTTCATCTCGACCATGACCACTGTTTCTGGGCAAATGAAGAACAGTCTATCGCTATAGACTTTTAGCGACAGTCTGCTTCCGGTGTTCTTTAGGAGCACTGACTTTTAGCGACGGACAATCTGTTGCTATAGGATTTAGCGACAGTCTGCTTCCGGTAAGACCAAGAACACCTACTGCGACGCTTTTAGCGACGGAAATGACTGTCACTATAGCTTCAGCGGCATAATTAATTAGGTAATTAAATTTAATTACCTTTAGCGACGGACATTACAACAGATTTATTTAAAATTCTTTATAATTAGCATATAGCGACGGATTGAATCCGTAGCTATATCAATAGATCACAAATTAAAAATACTTTAATAATAAAAGTAATTAAAATACTTTTAGGGACGAATATAGTGACAATTGAATAAAAATCAATTTAGGGTGCTTCTAAATTAGCTTTTTGCGACGGATTGAGTTATGAATTAATTCAATTAACATATTAAACTATATTAAATGAAGGATTAAGCTATAAAATATAATTTATTAACATAATTAATTATACAATGAAGTGAATTAAGCGACGAACGTAAATAATTAACTTAGTTAATTATTAAATCGACGATTAAAATTACGAATTGACATTAAAACTCAAACGTACATTATTAATTAGATTAAATACATATTCTTATTTATACTAACGACTGTTATTAATATGTTAAACATATTTGGAGTACAAATCAAGTTCAAATCAACGTGAACTAAATCATACACCGTACAAGCAAGTTTTTTTTAACTATTTTATGATATGTTTAGAAGTTATAAAAAAAAATTGTAAGCTTTATGTGACAACGTGATATGAATTATGAACAAGAAAATTATGTGTGATATTAAATTGATATTTATGATATGTTAAAAGTATGTTAAGGTATTTATGAAAGCATAAACTGTGTATATACTATATGTTAGACTTACTAAGCCGTCGTGCTCATTCTTGCGAATAAAACCCTATTTGCAGATTAAAGATGAATGTTAAGAAAATCATGAACGTAAAAATGAAGAGTAGATTATGTTTTCATGTTTATTACTTATATTTGTATAAGTCGTAATGACTGTTGTAATACGAACAAAAAAATATGTAACCGACTATTAAATGAATGATATAAATTATTATCATCAGAATGTTATTATGTCTTTATTTTGATATAACCTAGAATTGTTAAAACTTAACATAGTATTGATAATGATCTATTTATCTAGATGAGGATCGGTAAATAACTTGAGAGTGTTGTACATCTGAGACATGATTCCTCGTGTGACACCCCCAAATTCAGGTACCACTACCTCGAATTTGGTGCTCACGCAATAATATAAACAATCTCTGCTAAATAACATGTAATATTAATGCGAAAAATAAATAAACATATATTGTCTATTACAATGACTTTCTAGTCCCAAGATCTACTACCTTTATCAAAATAAACATCACAAACAACAAAATAATATCAGTATTTGCGTTACAATCTTATAAGTTCTAAACAAAATATAAATAGACTAACAGCTATCTAGATAATTAAGATTTTGTTTTTCCTTTGCCTTTATCTTTACCCGATCCTTCAGGTTTAGCTGCAAAATATTTTATGACATAGCAAGTATGAGCAACTAGCTTGCTCAGCAATTTAAATGAATAACAATAATTATGTCATAAATGAATAGGAATATCAACTGAATGATTTAATAAAAGGAGCTCAACAATAAGCAATAGAATCAATGCACAAAATAAAGAAGTGACAATTGATTATTTAACTGCTGAGTGGTCAAATGGACCATGAACTACTATTGAGGAAATCAATCACTTGATTGACCCTCTTAGGTTACTTTGTCAGAATTGTACTTGAGGAGATCAGGCTCTCGTACCATATGTATATGCATAACATTTATTCTGTTTGTATCGTTTGTTCAATACTTAGGTTATTCCCCATTATGGGTTATTCTTCTCAGTTTAAGAATTCGTATCATTATGGTTTGAATAGCTTTCAAAATAAATTTCACATAGGTCTAGCCGAACAATGGCTTAGACTTTTTATTTAATCAATTCATAATTTAAGAATGAAATATGAATTCAAATAATATATATGATTTGTAATAATATTATTGTGGAATAACTTGCGATATAATATAAGCTCACGATTTAAGAATTAGCACAATAATATTGAGTAGAGTTAGGAAGCTTGCTCAATACAAATTTGAGTAAGGTTAAAGAATTTGTCAATCCGTTGACTTACAGCTAATTCGCTTAATTTAAACTCATCTTGATGACCTAACATTAATAACGTTAGCCTATCAATTAGTATAATATATAATCGTGCACTTTAAACACTTATCTATGCTAAATAATTAATCACATAACACATATAATTTTATATACTATCATTAATCGTATAAGCCACTTAATTGATCTTATGTTAATGATTTAATTAATCAATATTATTTTTCTTAAGTGTTAAACACTTATTAAACTCTTAAACAATTTACTATCATTGTTTAATTAAATTCTTTTTTATTTTATTAACTCTATCCTCATTTAATTATTATTTAATATTAGCTAAAGAGTAATTAATTAATTACCTTTAGTCATTATTTAACAATAGATAATAACTAATTATGTTTATTTATTATTTAAAGTTAATTAAATAATAAATAATTAAAGTATTAATCTTAATTGCCTTATTATTTAATAAATAATTAGTTTATTAACTTTAATTATCTTTAATTATTATTTAATATTAATTAAATAATAATCAATTAATTAATTATCCTTTCTTATTATTTAATCTTAATTAAATAATAAACAATTAGTTTATTAACTTTAATTATTATTTAATGTTAAATAATTAATTAATTAATTAATTATACTTGCTTATTATTTACTCTTAATTAAATAATAAATAATTATTTTATTAATGTATTCTTCATTTTATTATTATTTAATGTTAATTAAATAATAATTCATTAATCAATTACCCTTACTTATTATTTAATCTTAACTAAATAATAAATAATTAATCCTTCATTAATTATTATTTAATGTTAATTAAATAATAATTAATTGCTTAATTATCTTTATGTATTATTTAAATAATAAATAAATAATTTATAAATTTTATCTCTCTTTAATTTCTATTAAATATTAATTAAATAATAATTAGTTAATTACTTATCTTTATTTACTATTAATTATCAATTAAATAATAAATAATTAATTTATTTACTTTATCTTTCTTATATTATTATTAAATACTTAAATCGCATATTTAATATTTAATAATAATTTATTAGTAATTAGATCATTAATAGCTAATTAGTGCACTATTTACACCTTAAATACAATTAAAAATAATTAATTTATTAATTAATCTTACTTATTATTTAATATTACTTAAATAAGAAGTAATTAGCAGTTTTATGATTTTTTGAAAATTAAAAATATTAATTTATCATTTTTCCTTTAGTTAGTAAGGTTTAATCATATTTTAATTATGAAAATTACCAAATAACCTGATAAAAATACAAAAACATTTTTATAAAATAGTACACACAAAACCAAGCAACTTCCGTCAAGGACCCATCGCCGAAACCGGTCTTAATTCTGGTGAACCGGTCGCCGGAAAGTTTTGGTCGGTTTAGGAAAATAAAACCGGCAGAACATTTCTTTTTTTTTTTCCAGATTTTTATCAAACTTTGGGGTCTTGGAGAAAAACCTTAATAATTTAAGTACTATAACTTCGATGGAGCTCTACTAGGTATCGATGGAATCGTGACTTCCCGAACTACAATTTTATGGGTTCAACCATCATTTTTGGATAAGTTTTGGTTTCAGAAATTTGGCTTAAAGTGGACTGTTCATGCAAGAACTTGGACAATGAGGTGTGTTTGGTCAAAAATGCATAACTTGCTCATTTTAACACATTTTTGGGTGATTCCAAATCAATTTTTTTCTTAACTTATCCATATATTCCCAAAAAATATTAAATCACAAAACTAATTTGTAGATTTCAAAATGTGCAACTTATTCGTACAACCTATGTTTTGTTCGTCGATAAAAATATTTTCAAATATTTTGCTAGATTTTTCTACATAAACCCATACCACAATACATTTAAACCACATGGCATCCTATATAAACATGTCTAGCATGATTCTAAGCACAAAGAGCTCCAAGATAATATTTCTACCATAAAATTTAAAAGAATACCAAGATTAAGATTTTTAAGGAAATTTTTATACCTCTTTGATTTGTGAGCTACTTTTCTCTTCTTTCCCAAAGTAGATGATGGATTTAGATGACATCCAATAACACCCCTTGAAGAAAATGATTTGACTCGGTGGTGACTCACTACACAACTCACTTCCTTTTTCTTTAAGTCACCTAGTTAACTCACTAAAACTCACTAGTACACTATATAGAGAATACTTGTAATATTTTGTAAACTCTCCACCAAATGAGCTAGCTTCTATTTATAGTGGTAGAAATATATACATATAACCTATATATGTATACATTGGACTTCAAGCTTTTTACAAAATTTTCCAGCCAGCAAGTTGAGTGTTCCACACACTAGCCTAAGAAAATCAAATAAATAAAATTTTGGAGTACATAGTACTCCTAAATCATTCCACTGGCCATGCCCTATTTTTGACCCATTTTAGCCCTATTTTTGACCCATTTTAGCTTTATTTTTTTATTGCCAAATTGGTAAATTCATGCCTTCTAGAAGCTTTGACAATTTAACCAAAAATTGGGCTTGCAATTTAATTCATTTGGGTCATCTATGATCATAATAATCCAACAATATTGGGCTACCAAAATAACTCATCAACTTTTTAATAAATTGGGCTAGCTTAATTAAATATCAACCCACAAAGCACATCACACAAATCCCTCACTTAATTAATTATTTGAGATTGTTTAAATAATTATAGGAACACTTAAATAATTAATTTAAATTTAATTTATATAATCCAATTAGACTTGTTATATTCAATATTAATTGAATATTTAATTAGGGTTCCTCACAAAATAATCTTACGCTAGTCCGTTAATTTAATAAATCCATTAATCGGACTTCCTTTACTAAAATTAATCGAATAGTCAACAATCAAATTACCACTTAAAGGTTTAAATTAAATCACACAATAACTCATTTAATTAAAATTTAGTTTTTCAATTTTATTTATAATGTAATTCAAAATTCGTGGTCTTTACACCTCGGACATAAGTATAACTCGTTATTACTATTCTGAATGTCGTATAAGTAGGATTATTAATATGAAGAAATATCACTATAAACAAATATGTTTCAAATGAGGGTTTTAACTAGTTGGGTAATGTTCTGTACGGAAAGAGAATTTTGCACCGGACAAAGATACAACCATTTGTCACGGATAAAGATGCAAACATTTATCATGGGTGAAGATATAAACATTCACAGCAGGATTCTCTGTTCCCAAGAGTCGTCCTAATGATTTAATTCCATGGATATTAGAACATGTAAAGTTATAGAATATTTAAATCTTAAGGTTAAAATTAGACCGTTATATATGGTGTTATCCATTTATACGGATGAAATACAAGTTAACATTTGTATACTTATGAGACTGAGATCAAGTTAAAATCCAGGGACAAAGTTAAGAGAAATTTTTAATGTATAGTCTAAAATAAGACTAATTCAACCAATATGATTATGGGATCATTGGTTAAGTCGATAGATGTATGAAACTAACGCATAAGGTCCGCCGCAGGTAAAAGTGCGGGAGATTTTAGGGGCGTTACATATTTAATAATGAAAACACAAATAAAAATAAGAAAATATTTTTCATTTTCTAGTCTGTTAGGGCAGTGGCTTATCTAGCATGTTGCTTCCCTATTCTAATTCGATTTCACCTGCCGCTAATTTTTCATTGTCAATTCTTCACAGATTGCGACAATTCATGGTGGAGTTCCCTGGGTATTGATGATACACGCAGAAGTCCGCTCTCTACTTCATCTCATCAGTTACCACGAATCTGGGTCTGGGAGGCTTCACCACTCCGTTTTCTAGCCATTGCACATACAAATTTTTAAATACCTCCTCGTTCCAAATGATGGCTTCTGGCTTTGGCAAATTTATATTCTTGTCACTTCTTTCCCTCTTGCCCCCTGTGGCTTCAACTAAGAATATGCCAAAGCCATAATAGTTGTCTTCTTGCCTTTCCACGCAACGGTCTTATGGCTCTCGGTCAATGATTTGATTCCTCCCAAGTCCTGTGCAAACGATGAAAGTGTTGCGAATGAATCAGAGGCCTTGGTAGTGAGGTGGGGTTTAAAGGAATCTAAGGCACCATTATTATATATGCTCACGAGATTCTTTTCTTTAATCTACTCTACACACTTCTGCGCCTGAGCCCTAAATCTATCTACATAGTCTGACAACCCCTCGTTCGATTTCTGTGTGATTCTCATCATCTCCACAATGGTCACCTGTTTCTGCACATAGAAGAACTTCTTAAAAAATTGTAACTTCATGTCATCCAAGTCCTGGATAGACCCCTTTTCCAAGTTATAGTACCAACTAAAGGCACTATCTGTCAATGTTTTGTTGAACTCCCTTAATAAGATGTTGTGATTGTTAGTTTCATCATTGTCAAACCACGGGGACATTGATTCCACAAAACGTGCAATATGCTCCATCGAATTTCCTTCTCCCCATTATACTTAGGGAATTGTGGCGGGTGTTCAATATATCCTGTATGGTATGACTGCCTTCTCACATGCGCCAGGTATGGTAGGGTAAAGTCCAATTCTGTAAACTTGGTTGTCTACCTACGCATCTGATTGATCACATATATCATGTCTTCTTTCGTCACATATTGACTGGATACAGAGGCCTTTTGGGATGCCATTACATACTGGTTTATCTGGGGTGTGGGTGGTAAGGAGACTTGTTGATGCACACTTGCATCCTACAAAATCTGTTGGTGGTTTGGTTGTTAGATGTGGATTGATATGGTTGGTACCTGCACTTGCGTGAATGATGGCATATTGATCGGAACAATTGGTTGTTGGACGGGACTTACTTCTGCCCTTTGTTGTGGCGCATCACCACTATATTGAGTTTCAAGATTTATAATAGAGATCTACTGGGTTTTTATCAGATGAGACACATTATATTGGTTCTTGTTGCTATTATCGACTTCCATTTGCTGCTAGTACAAACTCCCAGGAAATATAACTTTGAAGGCAGGGACTTACATCATCTGCTGACGAAAAGTGGCCATCTCCTCTTACTGCCTCTGCATCTCCATCATTATGCTCATCATCATCCCCTGGCCTTCTTGTACCTCTTTCAACACCTTTACTATTTCCATCTGCATATTGTCCATCGCACAGTTTATTCTCTCATGACCTCATCACCTTGTCTTCCAGCATTTCCTTGCGCATTATTGGTATGTCTCTGGTCAGCCATTGGATAAGTAAAACTACTGTCAAAAGCCTCATCAATGATTAGTCGGTTAAGGTCTAATTGTCTTATGACAAATTCAGGTGAAGTAATGCTCGTTTCTGGTGAAATTCTTCCTGAAATTCTCCTGCTTCGAGTTATGGGCATACTATTCACAAATTCTCACATCCCCAGCAAAGTCGCCAAAAGAATGTAGGCAAGGAATTTCGTACCTTGCTAGGGTTAGGGTTTCGTGTCGGGATTAGAGGCGAGCAATCTGCAAAGAATACAGAATTGATTGATCGATCGGAGAGGGGAGAAGAACAGGTGGACAATCACTTGAATAACACGAGGCAGAACTCTCGGGATCTCAGAATAATCTCTAGTTTCTAAGAGTCTTTCGTGTATTTTTAGAGTTTTGAGAGAATCTAATGATCAAAATCTTTCTCCAGTATCTCGGGTCTCAAGAGAATTCAAGTCCAAATTTTGAGGGTTCGAGAGTATTCTTTTGTGTCTCAAACTCGAAGAGAATTCCCTAGAGAATTGTTAGGTTTCCCAGTCCCTTTATCTTGAAATGAGAGGGCTATTTATAGAGCCTCCTGGCAAAGGGAGCATGTGCCAGGCATGTGACTTTGAGGGAAATTCTAGAAACACCCTTAGTCGCAAGGAAATTCCTAGAATACCCTTAGTTACACGAGTAATGCCCAAATCATCCCGTTCTTCTAGCCGCCAATCCAATCTCTCAATCAATTCCTAAAAATGAGTTGCCCCCATGAGCCTTCTGCCTCGGGACTCATGAGATCCCCTCTCGGGTCTCGTTCATTTATTTTCGTCTTGTTCATTTTAGTTCATTTAATTAATTAGGTTAAATGCAAACCCTAATTTTATTCATGGACTCACAGTTTCAAACAAATTATAGCAAACCTATATCACCGTTAAAAATCTGCACTTGGGAAAGTCTAGCAGTTGGTGCTATTTTTACCCTATTTTCTAATGATAATTTGTATTTATATTGTGCTTCTGAAAAGAAAAAAAATAAAATAATCTAAAACTTATGAGAGAAAAGAAAGGGTGAAATAAGAGGATTATTTTCTCTCATTGTGTTTATGCAGTTTAGAAGGAAATTTTAATTTTAAAAAGTATATTAGTATTAATATATAATTCTTATAAGATTACATTTGAAAATCATATGAGAATATTTTTAATATGCTATCTAAGTTTTAATAACTTTCTTCACAAATCTTCTCAAGTTTGAAAGGAAATACATTTAAATTTTCTTTCATTTTCTTTTCCTTTCTCTCATAAAAGAAAAACTTATAAATATATATATTATTTAATCTCTTCCTTAAATTTTAGTTATTCATCTTCTTTTTTTTTCTTCCTTTTTATAATTCACAAACACAGGGTTAGGTATACAAAGAAAGGGATGTCTAGTTACTAACCACCTTTTACTAGTTAACGAATTGTCTCCTTTTAAAAATTTTCCGTCTACTTTAACGGAATGGACTAACAAAGTCAATAAAATAATATTGGAGGACCAATCAGAGAAACAAATTTTGTCTGGGGACTAAACATGCAAAACCACCATAATTAGGGACAAATCAAAGGAATTATCTCAAAATTTATAAAGACAGTTTCTTCCACCATCACATAAACCCTATTTTTTGTATTTTCTTCAACCCCCTATAATTTAGATTTTAGAAAGAGAAAAATAGCAGAGTTTAAGGTTCTGAAAATACAATACCTTACCTAGCTTAGTTATGAAGCTAAGTTTACAGATAAATGAAGATCAGGGTGGGAGAAAATAGAGATAAGGACAGTATAAGGAAAAATAAAACTTATTTTTCACGGAATTTTCAGCCGAAAATAAGCTTATTCATAGAAAAAAAAACTTATTTTCTATATTTTCTTCAACCCCCAATAAGCTTATTTTCGATGAAAAATTCCGTCGAAAATTCGGTTATAAATAAACTCGTCGGGAATAGGTCCATCGAAAATAAGCTTATTCCGTCAGAAATAGTTTGTTTTTCTTGTCCATAGCACGTTTATGATGGAATTTCATCGAGATTACACTTTCTGTCAGAAATAACTTATTTTCAACAAAATTTATTTCCAAAAGAATAAATTCCGTCGAAATTAGTTATTTTTCTTGTAGTGGGAGGGAGGATATAAGAGAGATATAGCTAGAAAAAGAATACATAGAAACAGAATTTCAATTCATAATTCACATGTCTAAGCAATACAATTTGTGACAATATATATCAGAGCATTTGACTCACTTCCTTTCTTAACAGAATTATAATGGAAATGACAATTATAACCCTTTTAATAATAACTAACTATTGTCATTAACTAACTAATAAAATATTAACCAACTCATATTTCTTACAATCAACCCCTCATCAAACCAACCTTGTCCTCAAGGTTGGAAATGAGGAAATTTATGATAGAACTGTTCCCATTCATCTCATGTTGCTTCAATCGGTAAAGTATTATACCATTGAACTAAGACCTAAACTGCTATATCATTGTGCTTCTTAACCATTTTTTTGTCTAGCACAACTACTGGTTCCACCAAAAATTGGCCATGATCATCCAGCTAAGGTAAATTTGTAGAACTAGGATAGTGAAGTCTAATCTTCTTTTTAAGAAAGGATACATGGAACACAGGATGAACTTTGACATCCATAAGGAGTTTGAACCTATAAACAACAGTGCCAATTTTCTCCACTATAGGGAAAGGGCCAAAGTATTTAGGAGAAAACTTCCTAAATTTAGTTTGTGATAGTGTAGACTGTTTATAGGTTTTGACCTTAAGTACACCAGATTACCCACCATGAAAGATCTTTTACTTCTAGCCTTATCAGCAGAGTTCTTTATACTAGACTAAGCAACTATTAAATTTTTCTTAATTAACTGCAAGAATTGAGTTTTGTCTTGACAAAACGATCTAGTAGCAAAGCCGTGCACTTGGGCATATTGATGGAAATTGAGATGTGAGGGCTTATATCCATATAATGCTTTAAAGGGGGCAGCCTTCACTCCAATGTGGTAGTGGGTGTTATACCACCACTCAGCTAGAGCTAACCAAGTTGACCAGCTATTAGACCTTTGAGAAATCATGTATCTAAGATAACATTATAATACCTAGTTAAGTCTTTCAGTTTGCCCATCAGTTTGTGGGTGGTATACAGTACTCAAGTGAAGTTTGGTTCCTACTAGCTTAAAATAAGACTGCCAAAAAAGGCTAATAAAAATCTTGTCTCTATCAGATCCCATGAAGTTTGTAAATCTGGTTAATGAATACTTAGTCTAATTCTGGAGTAGTAAAAGGATGATGAAGATCTATGAAATGACAATACTTAGACAATATGTCCACCACTACCCAGATAACTGTAAAACCATTAGATTTTCACAATCCTTCAATAAAATTCATGGATATGTGGTGTGATGTCGCAAGCACCCAAAAATAAAATCTTACTTTGAAAAAATAAATATGTAGTAGTGCAAGTAAGAGTCGATCCCACAGAGAATGATTATTTAATTTTATGTTTTTGAAAATAAGAATTGGGGGGGTTTTGAATCAAAGAAATAATTTAAATAAAACTAACTAAAATAATTATGCAAATAATTTAATAAAATAAATGAGAAGAAAAAGCCTTTGTTTAAGTTAATATCTACCATCAAGAATTGACAACTGATCACTGATGCAAAAATAAATCAATTAATATTTTGAAGATTCACCGTAGAAATAACTACTCGCAGGTGGAATAATTTTTCTCATCTCTCCTTAATTTTAGATAAATAGAGCCACTTGGTCTAAATACCCTTACTATTAAACAACCTTCGGCACTTGCTAAAGATTTAATTTAATAACAGCATAAAGAATTAGAGAGATCGTTGAACTAAACAACACAAGCCACTTGTTTGCATTTAATTTAGATGAATATTCTTCCTAAGATAAAACAATCTTTTGATCTGCAAAACAATTATTAAACTTAATTGCTTCAAAAATAGTAGTAGATTAATATGAATAATAAACTAGTAGCGCTCCTAGCAATTAAACAAATCAATCATAAAATTAAACATAGAAGAATATTCAATAATCAAAATATAAATTGAACAATTAAAATAAATTAGATCTCACAGTGTATAAATCTTGATGGCTTCAATAACTTAAACCAAGAAAAATAAATTAACTACTCATAATAATAGAGAACACTAAAGAATAGAAGAGGGAATTTTTATTCTAATAGAAAAGTTGTATTTTACATTGTGAATCAAGCCCCTTATTTATAGGCTCCAAAATCCTCCTAACCCTAATAGGATTTACAATTAAAAATAAAAGAAAAAAAATAATTATTATCCTAACCCTAATTGGAATTAAAATTCAATTTGGAATCAAAAAGTAGCAAAAATTTGCGAATAATCTGATTTGGACAATTAACGCGTAAAACAAACAAGGCCTTCGCTACAGTGCACCGCACAGCTGCCCAGCCGCGCGCATTGCGCGCGTCCTTCCTCATTCCATACGACGTTGTATTGCTCCGTTTCTTTACTAACGTGCGCATTGCACGGATATCTATTTCTACTGCCGACCAAACGACGTTGTTTCAGCTTCTGTTTACGTCTATACCCGCGCATTGTGCGGAACTCAGCATTTCCGGATAATTACCATTATGCCACCGGTCGCCAACTTCAGATTAATTACCATTTTGCCACCTAGCCTTGCTAAATTACATTTTTACCATCCGGTTTTTGCAGATTTTACAAAAATGCCCTCAACTTTTAATTTTCCTACAAAAATAAATATAAATTAATTAAAAATAAATAAAAATAATAATAATGCATAATGATTAATAAAACATCTAAAACACTAAAAATACCTAAAAACTCACAAATAATTAAGTATAAAAATACCTAATAAATTGATATAAAATTGACTTATCAAATACTCCCACACTTAACTCTTTGCTTGTCCTCAAGCAAAACAAGAATAAAAATTTAAAATAATAAGAAAACAACTTACTCGAGCAACAAATCAATATGAATTCAACATTAGCCTCCAAAAAAAATTAAAATGATAATTCAAAGAAAATTTCAAAATCATACAAAATCTAGAACTTTAACATATTTATCAATTTTACTTTAATCAAGACCTTTTGTGTGTGTGTGAATTCAAATGTATCAAACTAATTAAAACACAGATAAGTTTTGGTCATTAATTACCTTATAAAAGACATATAACAAAACTCAATATATTTATTTTTCACATTACTTTTTGCTAATATAGACAAATATAAACCAGAAGATCAAAAGGTTTTTAATTAATGAAACACACTAGGATTATTAATATCAATTTTTTCAAATATTTTTCTATTTTTTTTTCTTTTTAATGGGTGCATTTTATGCTCCATCCCATTTTTTTTTCATTTTTTTTCACAGTGAGTGCATTTTATGCTCCATCTCACCAGCGAGTGCGTTTTACGCTCCATCTCGCTTTTTCATGTGTTTATGAGTGAGTGCGTTTTACGCTCCATCTCAACCCACCACAAGATTTTTAATAATCCTAGAAAAATTACCTAAATCATCTCCTCCAAATTATATTTTACCTTATATTTCACTTCAAATAATGATCAAATAAGATATAGAGTTCAAAAATATCTTCCATAAGCATTTAACCATATAAACTTTCTCTTAATTAAAACTAGCTCAAACAAATGGATATAAGTGCATAAAAATTTAAAGAATCTCAAACAAAGTAATAATTAATAAAAAGTCAAAAATCCAAACTAAGCAAAAAATTTATCCTTTTTCCAAGAGTTATTAAATAAAAATCAAGATTTTATCATTGGCTAAAAATTAAAATTCCAATTAACTCATTGCTTAAGTGACTCATCCTAAAAATAAAATAAAAAACTACCCCATTTTCGTAGGAAACACGGTTACACTTAGCATGTGCAACAAGTCTTTAAACCCCAAGGTTACCCCAAGTGGACGAGTTTTGTCTCGTGAGGGTTTGCAGTAAATTTACCCACAAAATTCAAATTTTCAAAAAAATTTAAAATTTTTGAATAATTTTAAAAATATGACCTAAAAATTAAAAAAAAATACCTAAATCCCTTCCCCCACACTTAAAATTTACATTGTCCCCAATGTAAAGTAAAATGCAAAGAAAAAGAAAAAATAAATAAAAAGAAAAGAAAATTATACTCCCCTTGGGTTGCCTCCCAAGCAGCACATTTGTTTATCGTCATTGGCTTAATAGCAGACCAAAGTACTACGTTACTCCAACTTCATGAATTTTGAGCACCCCATCCATCACGTTATTTTTCATTGGTAGATTCAATCTCATTTGCACGTGACATGAACGTTTTACTCCCTCTTCAACGAATAAATATTTAACATGATTGGAGAGAGTCTTTATATTCGGAATGGGATCCTGCAAAACAAAAGATGAAAATTTGTCGTGAGTAACAGGCAATGGAATGGAAATAATTGTATTATTATCAAAAATCATTGGCAAAGAATGTAATGGAGCTTCATCCTCCTTCAAATCTTGTGTTAGCTCAATTGCTTCTTCTTCCTTTAACTCCAAATTGTTGATAATTGCAATCTCTAACTTTTCCTTGTTTATCTCCTCAACAACTTCCGCCACCGTAGGCATGTCATCATAAAAAATAACATCATTGTCTATATGAACACTGTCCGCTTCATTGATGTTGTTTGCTTTCTCTTGTTTTGGTGATGGAGGGACTGTCTTTTCTGGATCTTCTGCATCATTATCACTTTTTAACACTTGTGCACTTGTATTCCCTGTTGGATTATCCATCGTTTGAGAAGGTACTTGCTTAGACTTTTGCTCTTCCAATTGATCGGTTGTGATTTGTCCCATTTGAGTACCCAAACGCTGAATAATCGCATTAGTTTCTTGAATACGTGCCTTCATGTCTTGTTGAAATTGCAAAGTATTAATTTCAATTAATTTAATCATATCCTCTAAAGATATATCAAAATTAAATGATTGGCCCTGTTGTTGTTGGGGGTATGAATGCATGTATTGTTGATAACTTGGAAAATTCTGATTTGTGGATGGATTCATTTGTGGATTCTCATAGCCAAAATTAGGATGATCCCTCCATCCTGAATTATACGCGTTTGAATAGGGATCATATCTCCATTGAGGTTGACCAGGAAAACCACTTGCTATATTGACTTGCTCATAGGACTCCTCGCAAAGAATGGGGCACATATTAGTTGAATGTCCTATTGCCGCACAAATCCTACAAGTTTCCATCGGTTGTGCATTACCTGCAGCCATTTGATAAACAAGAGAAGTTATATCATTAATTTGTTGCTCAAGAGAAGAAATAGTTACCTCATTGGAATAATCATGCATGACGTCCATCCTTAACCTGCACCACTAAATTAAATTATGAAAATCTAAAAAAATAAAAATAAAAAAATTACTAAATTAAATACATATTTACAAAAGCACAAAATTAAATTAAAATCATTCCTCGGCAACGGCGCCAAAATTTGGTGTGATATCGCAAGCACCCAAAAATAAAATCTTAATTTGGAAAAATAAATATGTAGTAGTGCAAGTAAGAGTCGATCCCACAGAGAATGATTATTTAATTTATGTTTTTGCAAACAAGAATTGGGGGGGGGGGGGGGGGGATTTTGAATCAAAGAAATAATTTAAATAAAACTAACTAAAATAATTATGCAAATAATTTAATGAAATAAATGAGAAGAAAAAGCCTTAGTTTAAGTTAATATCTACCATCAAAAATTTACAACTGATCACTGATGCAAAAATTAATCAATTAATATTTTCAAGATTCACCGTAGAAAGAACTACTCGCAGGTGGAATAATTTTTCTCATCTCTCCTTAATTTTAGATAAATAGAGCCACTTGGTCTAAATACCATTACTATTAAACAACCTCCGGCATTTGCTAAAGATTTAATTTAATAGCATCATAAAGAATTAGAGAGATCGTTGAACTAAACAACACAAGCCACTTGTTTGCATTTAATTTAGATGAATATTCTTCCTAAGATAAAATAATCTTTTGATCTACAAAATAATTATTAAACTTAGTTGCTTCAAAAATAACAGTAGATTAATATGAATAATAAACTAGTAGTGCTCCTAGCAATTAAACAAATCAATCATAAAATTAAGCATAGAAGAATATTCAATAATCAAAATATAAATTGAACAATTAAAATAAATTAGATCTCACAGTGTATAAATCTTGATGGCTTCAATAACTTAAACCAAGAAAAATAAATTAACTACTCATAATAATAGAGAACACTAAAGAATAGAAGAGAGAATTTTTATTCTAATAGAAAAGTTGTATTTTACATTGTGAATCAAGCCCCTTATTTATAGGCTCCAAAATCCTCCTAACCCTAATAAGATTTACAATTAAAAATAAAAGAAAAAAAATAATTATTATCCTAACCCTAATTGGAATTAAAATCCAATTTAGAATCAAAAAGTAGCAAAAATTCGCGAATAATCTGATTTGGACAATTAACGCGTAAAATAAACAAGGCCTTCGCTACAGTGCACCGCACAGCTGCCCAGCCGTGCGCATTGCGCGGGTCCTTCGTCATTCCATACGACGTCGTATTGCTCTGTTTCTTTACTAACGCGCGCATTACGCGGATATCTGTTTCTACTGCCGACCAAACGACGTCGTTTCATCTTCTATTTACGTCTATTCCCGCGCATTGCGCGGAACTCAGCATTTCCGGATAATTACCATTATGCCACCGGTCGCCAACTTCAGATTAATTACCATTTTGCCACTCAGCCTTGCTAAATTACATTTTTGCCATCCGATTTTTGCAGATTTTATAGAAATGCCCTCAGCTTTTAATTTTCCTACAAAAATAAATATAAATTAATTAAAAATAAATAAAAATAATATAAAAATAATAAAAATGCATAATGATTAATAAAACATCTAAAACACTAAAAATACCTAAAAACTCACAAATAATTAAGTATAAAAATACCTAATAAATTGATATAAAATCGACTTATCAATATGTCAACCAAAGACCCTTTTAGAATACGTAAAGGTTGTAATAATCCTGGTATAGCCATAGTTTCATGTTTCTATTGTTGGCAGATATCACACTCCTTAGCAAACTTAGAAACATCATTCTTCATAGAAGGCCAGAAAAAATATTTATTTAGCATCTCATAAGTACCTTTAATCCTAAAATGGCCCCCAACATGTGAATCATTGAATTCAGAAAGTAGTTTGGCTCTTAATGGCATATCTGGTCCTATTACCAACTTATCCTGAAATTTAAATCTACCATGTTGGAATGAGTAACCTGGCAAGGACTAGGGATCCAACTAGGTCTGAGCAACAATGTATCTCATTCTTGTATCAAATTCCCAAGATTTAGCTAATTCCAGAATCCATTGATGAGTGGTTATAGAAATAGTTGAACAACTGTGTTCCTGTTTATAGACTTCATCTTGTCTGGATAAACAATCAGCTACTACATTTTCCTTTCCTTTTTTGTACATAATTTAATAGTCTAGTCCCATTAATTTAGTAATCCATTTTTACTGGGGTTTGTAGTAGTAACTCTTTGATCCAAAAGGTACTTCAAGTTATGGTGATCAGTTCGAATTAGCACCTTATTACCAAGCAAATAATATCTCCATTTAGTGGTAGCATAGAACACAACCATTAAATCCTTTTCATATGTAGACCAGCCCAAGTGTTTTGGTGCCATAGACTTACTCAAATAAGCTATGGGCCTACCTTGTTGCATCAAAACTGCTCCAAGACCAGAGTGTGAAGTATGTGTCTCTAAGAGATAAGGCATGTTGAAGTTAGGCATGGCTAATACTAGAGCCCTGATCATTTCATCTTTAAGAGCCAAGAAAGCCTTTGTAGCTCCCTCTTGCCACTAGAATTTATCCTTCTTAAACAGCTCAATAAAGGGTTTACTAATTAAGCCATAATTCTTAATGAACTTCTTATAATAACCAATTAATCCCAAAAATCCTTTCAAACTCTTAATATTTTATGGCAATGGCCAATTTGTCATGCAACTAATCTTTTCTAGGTCAATAGAAACACCATTATGGTTGATAACATGCCCTAAATACTGGACTTACTCAGTGCCAAACACACATTTACTTATCTTAACAAATAAGGTATTATTTTTCAAAAGTTATAAAGTCAACTTCAGATGTTCCAAATGTTCTTCATAGCTCTTGTTATAGACTAATATATCATCAACGAAAACTAATATGAATTTTCTAAGGTAATGCTTGAAAATTTTGTTAATTAAGGACTGAAAAGTAACTGGTGCATTTGTGAGCCCAAAAGGCATTACTAGAAATTCAAAATGGTCTGTGGGAGTTTTAAAGGCAATTTTTGGGATATCTGGTGCATGCACTCTAATTTGGTGTTATCCAGACCTAAGATTAAGCTTAGAATACCATTTGGATCCATATAGTTCATCCAACAATTCATCTATGGCTGGGATGGAAAATTTATCTTTGACAGTCATATCATTAAAAGTCCTATAATCTGCACACATCCTCTAAGAATCATCATGCTTTTTAACCAAAAGAACTGAAAATGCATAAGGACTAGTACTAGCTTAAATTACCCCAGAAGCCAACATTTCATTCACAATCTTTTCAATTTTCTCCTTTTGCACATAAGGGTATCAATAAAGTCTTAAGTTAACTAGTTGACTGCCTTCTTTCAAATTTATGTGATGGTTATGGGATCTATCTGGTGGTAGAGTTTTCCTAGGTTTTGTGCCTTTCTGACAATCATGTCAGACTCGATGAATTTAGTGACCTCACCCAGTGGTACCTCGGTCCTCAAGTGCTAATTAGATGTATAAGATGGTGAATGTAGAGTCCGCCTAAGCGAACAAGACAAGAAGAAGCAAAGAGGCGTAGGCGAAGAGCATTGTTGATAAAAATTATAGAAAAGAATTGTTAATAAAGTTTAAGTTTAGAGATTATAATCATAAGAAACTAGATACAAATTGCTACCAACTCTATTTTTTATAATTTTAAAAACGTATTTATATATGCTTAATTATTAATTTTAATAATGGTTAATTTAACTAAAAAGGTCAAAATGAGGCTTTTAATTTGAAGCGGAATGAGTATCAATTCTTATATATAAAAGGAGGAAAGGAAATAAAATTATACGCTTTGTCGTTGCATTTTCAATGTCTAAGTCATAATATTGAGAGAAAATAATAGTATCTTATAATTTTACATTAAATCACACATATTTTATCCCTTTTAATCTCCCACTCTCTCCTACTCTCTTATCATTGTACATTAAATCACAAACATAATGTGGGGGTGTGTGTATGTATGTGCAAATGACTAGTGTTTATAATTTGTTAGCACGATCAATTGTAAGATACTATCCCAAATAAAGCCTATTTTCTAAAAAGAAAAGTACAAAAAAAATACAAAAGTAATTAACCTTTCAATTTTTATATAGATTGAATTGAAAAAATAACAAATATTTTGGTAAAGGCAACTCTAGGATGTGTTTAGAAAGAATTTTCATATGACTAAAAAAATACCCCGATATACATATGGGCCAAAACTTGGCCCTGGCTCATATGCACCATTTTATTATCTATAGATAAAAATATTAAATGAATCTTGCTCATTTTAATGGGGGGTGAAAGGCCCAACTTGAGGACGCTTTTGTGCTCTATACAAATTATCAGTGAATTAATAGTTTTTAAACTATAATGTATAACAAGCTGCAAAATTCCTTAATTAGGACATAACATTTTTTTATTTTTTTTAAAACAAGCACTACTCATTCAATTAATTGATAAACGATCAAGAGACAGAGCATTAATGGCTGGTAGGGGAGAATCCTCCGACCAACACAAATCCTCAACTAAAGAGTGTCTAGCATATTGAACCAACACATGAGCTACCCTATTCTCACCCCTCTTAACACAACAAACATTAGACCAATATAATCTCTTTATCAAATGTCGGATATCATTCACAACAAGACCATATAATGAAAAGTTTTTTTTTCGAGGAAGAGATAGCTTGAATAACAGAACTGTTATCCCCCTCAATAATTAATCGTGAAAAACCTACATCTTTAGCAAACTTGACAGTTCTACGGCAAGCAAGCAAATCAGCTTCTTCATTAGACACCTACGGTCCACTAGCAACCATAGCAACCATAACCTCTCTCTTGTCATTTTTAATAATTGCTCCATAACCAGTTTTGCCTAATCCTGTGAATATTACAGTATCTGTAAGACCCCGAATTTTATGAAATACCAATTTAATTTTTTTCTTCATATATATATTTTTTCCTGAAACAATAAGTGGTTAAATTGACAAAAGTTAAAAGTTAAGGATGTTATGTGCAAATTTTATTTGGCCGGACAATATTCGTTTGGTCGGAGAATATTCGGGTCGTACGACGGCGCCGAAATATCTAATTATTAGTAGACCCCACAACAGAATATTTGTCGGATATAGAAAATAACAGAAGTAACATTTTTAAATAAAAATAATCAACGGTGTTATCACTTTTAACTGTTAAAATACCGGTGATAAAAGAATAGTATTTTATGGTATTTTACTGTATCATACGGTATTGCATAGTAGCACGCGGTATTGCACAGTGTTTCATATTATTAAACTGATAAAGTGGTTGTTGTACAATATTGACTTTATTGAACCAATAATTATTACATGCACAATAATTTATATTATTGAATTGATACTTGTCACAGTAACATATGTACAATAATTCACATTACTAAATCAATAATTGTCGTTACACAGTAACGTGATCTTTCTTCTATTTATTTTCAGCATTATTGTTATCGTTATTATGATATTAATTTAACTATTGTATTTCATTATTAGTTGATATTACCGCTGATATTACGAGTCTCTAATTCAGAAGGCCAACTATATTGCACTTATAACAATTGGTTATAATAATGAATAATTGTGAATAATTGGTGAATTATTGTTAAAATAATTTATAAAGTTATTTGTTTTATATATTTTATATTTTATATAAAATTAAATATTTTATATATAAAGTTAATTGATTTATATAAAGTTAATTATTTTATATATAAAGTTAATTGTTTTATATATAAAGTTAATTGATTTATATAAAGTTAATTATTTTATATATAAAGTTAATTGATTTATATATAAAGTTAATTGATTTATGTAAAGTTAATTATTTTATATATAAAGTTAATTATTTTATATATATAAAGTTAATTGATTTATATAAAGTTAATTATTTTATATATAAAGTTTGTTGTTTTATATATAAAGATAATGAATTTATATATAAAGTTAGTTATTTTATATATAAAGTTAGTTGTTTTATATAAAGTTAGTTGTTTTTTTAAATGAATGGTATAGATTAAAGATAATAAAATGAATGGTTTGGATTAAATTAAGGAATCTTGGATTTTGGCTATAAATAGAGTCATTAACTTAAGAAAATTTTCATAACTTTCTTACATACCTTTTCTCCCACTCTCTAAAAAATTTCTTAGTGTAAATTTCTCTTTATGTATGCTAGGTTACCTCATGGATTGGTAAATATCAGTTAGAGTATTATATTTATATTCTAAGTCATTCCTGATTTTGAAATCTTTTGCATTCTTCTTTGAATTCCCGAGTGGAATTTTTTTATGTACAACAACTATTTCGAAAAATCATAGTAAATTCATTATTTGTCAGTATTTGTTGAATTGAAAGCCTGTCTCTTTAGTTTTTCGTCCTCTACAACTTTGAAGAAGGAAGAAAAGTCATCTGAAATCATTTTCATGCCTTAAAATGCTAAAAACCGTAACCTATTCTGATTTTCATCACTATTTTTAGTCTTCGTTTTGAAAATTCATAAGTCATTCATATTAACTTCAAATTGAGTGATTCTTGAGTCTATACCGTGTATCTTTTCGAGAGTAACATTATTTTAAAATATAAAGAGATTTTGAAAACTCTAAAAGACTCAAACGTCAGATTCTTTACTGCTACATAGACAAACAATGAAGGATTTGTTCAGCTATAAATTTGTTTCACAATATCAAGGTAAGAAATGTCATTTTCTTTTGTTACTTGTAAAGAATATCATCTTCTTTCATATTCTATAATTTAAACTTACTATGGTAAGGGATACCATCTTTTTCATCTTCCTCTATTCAAACTTACTACGGTAAGGAATTATTATTCTTTGATTTTCGAAAATAATATCGTTTCTCACTTACTCATAAGATGTGTCATTTATTTCCATGTATTAAATTGTGAGAATAACCTTACTGCGCGGATTACCGCCTGTTTGGTGAATAACTCTTCGTATTCAATTCCTTATTAAATTGTGAGAATAACCTTACTGCGCGGATTACCGCCTGTTTGGTGAATAACTCTTCGTATTCAATTCCTTATTAATTTGTGGGAATAACCTGACTACGCGGACTACCGCATGTTTAGTGAATAACCTTTCGCATTCATTCCTTATTAATTTGTGGGAATAATCTGACTATACGCGGATTACTGCATGTTTGGTGAATAACCTTTCGTATTCAGTCCTTATTAATCTCTGAGAATAACATGACTACGCGGACTACTACATGTTTGGTGAATTAATCATCGTATTCATTTCTTATTGTCTCTTGTTGGTAAAGTTTCCTGAAATGATTATATATTCTTTAATAGTTTGCGCTTCATCTAATATCATTTCAATTGAGCCTTCCTATTTTTCTAAATCTTTTTATTGAACCTTAACCGTTATTCTGAATTGTGGATCTTGAATATCATTTTTGAATTTGAGTCCACATCATGTTGACAATTTGGACATTATTTGAATCTGCACAAAGAAAGATCATAAACTTTCGATATTTATTGATCATACTTTTTCTTCTGATTCATCATTTATATTACTGTTGTTATTCTAATCATCAAGAATCAAGTTGTTGTGAATATCTGCGACCGGAGGCACAGATGGGATATAATTGTTGAACATGTGATAAGTTAAAGGCGATATAATAGGTTAAAGGCGATACATCTGTTCGGTGTCTTTTATGACACGTGGTGAAAGTTCTCTTTGGCCCGTAGTGCAAAGATAAACTGTTGTTTGGTATGATTATGACCAAAGGCTGAATACTGGTATAATCATGACCTTTGGTGTTAGATTGAATATCTTTGGCCCGTAGTGTAAAGATGAACTGTTGATTTGCATGATTATGATCAGGAACTGTGAATTTGTATTATCATGACTAATAGTATTTCAGATGATAAAAGTTGATGATGTTTTTCCTAAAAAGAGAAGTGAGTGGACATTAAAGTCTGCATTGTTCTTCTAATATATTGTTCATTCCGCTGCTATTATTGATCTGAACATTGTTCAAGAATTTAATTGCAGTTTTTGATATAAACTTTGTAGTCTATTGTATTCTATCAAGAACTCAATTGTTGAAGGCTAATGATAATTTATTCGTCATTATCTTAGTCATGATATTCTTTACTGAGTTATTTGAGCCCACCCTTTCTTTTTGTTCCAATGTTTTTCAACAGGAGATGAGAACGTAGTTGGGTCTAGCCGGGGGATGGAGTGAGAGTCGGAGGGATAGCTATCGTAGTCTTCACGTGTTGTAAAATAGTGTGGCAATAATAGTGAAGACTTAGTTATGTATTATTATACATTGTATTGTTAAATGCTATATTACCTTGTAATAATTTTGTTGTAATCTTTTGACAACTCAAGTTTGGGCTGTGTGGGCCCGGATTTGGGGGTGTCACAGTTGGCATCAGAGCTTTGGGATATGGTCTTTAATGGAGATCTGGGGTTAGAACTAGGAGGAGAGAGACGAATAGAATTAATCACCAGTGTGTCCTACCTAAATGATATTTTATCTAATGAGTCGATTTGAATGTAGGGACATGAAGTGATGAGTCAGTTTGTTTAACTAACAATTACTTTGTGACAACAGTTTAGTATGACATCTGGAAATCAAGAGGTTAACTATGGAATGCCCGAAGCAAATGTAGCCGAGAATCAAGAGGCCCCAAACAATCCACCTGTCAACTCAGGAAATAATATTCCTGATAACATGATGAACGATGGATTCTTTAGAAATTTCATGCAGTTCATGCAGAATCAGGCAAGAGGAAATCCAGTCAACAATAACGGAAGAAATGCTGGTAATTTGAGGAGGGTCACTGTCAAACAATTTAAAGAATTAGGACCACCTGAATTTCTCGGGAAGCCTGAACCACTCAAAGCGGAGGCGTGGCTTAAGCAGACGACAAAAATATTTAATGTCTTACAATGCGCTGATGATCAGAAGGTGTCATTCGCCACTTTTATGTTACGAGGTGAGGCGGACCATTGGTGGGAAGCGGTAAAACGTATCAACCCTTCAACACTCGAGATGTCTTGAACAGAATTTGAAGAGTTGTTTAATGAAAAGTACTTTCTAAAAAGCATCTGCCATATGAAATAGGTGGAATTCATTAAGTTGGAGCAGGGAAACATGACAGTCTCTCAATATGAAGCTAAGTTTGCCAAATTATCTCGTTTCGCGACCCATTTGGTGGATAACGAAGCACGAATGAGTTGGATGTTCCTACGAGGTTTGAGATTCAAAATTCGTCAACAACTTAGCTCTCATAAATTTAGTTTGTATTCAGATGTTGTGGATAAGGCTCAAATGGTAGAGCAAACAGATGAAATATTACAGTCAAGAGTCAATGATCAGTATAGAGAGAGGAATGACAACAACCACAGGAACGAGAACCATCGAGAAGGTAACCAGCACTTCGGTGGTAATCCCACATCGAATAACAGAAGAGGAGATTCCAGTGGGAACAATTTCAAAAGAAAGAGATTCCATAATAATTATGGAAGGGCACCGGCACCTGTACACCGGCCCCAGTTTCAAGGGGAGAAGATCGACCACCAGTAAGATGCTATAGGTGTGGTCAGGAAGGTCACATCAGCCCAAACTGTACACAGCAGTCCAAAAAATGCTACAATTGTGGGAAAGAGGGTCCTGTTACGTGATTTTGTCATGCCACAAAATCAAGTCCAGCTGCAATGATGATACCAAAAGCTAGCACGGATAATAGAAAATCTGTAGTTCAAAGGAGAGCTTTTGTTGTGACATCCCAAATGGCACGAAACTCGAACGAGGTGATAACTGGTAAGCTATTCATAAATTCTCGTGAAGTCTATGCTCTGTTAGATACTGGCTCTACCCATTCTTTTATCACACCTGCATGTGCTCAACGTTTAAACTTAACTCCTGAAAATTTGGACTTTGACTTATCAGTTGAAACCCCATTAGGAGAAATGACCATTACATCTACTGTCTATAAATCTTGCCTAGTTCAAATCAACAACCTCACACTACCTGTTGACCTTATTTCTTTGGAGATGCATGACTTTGATGTGATTTTAGGAATTGATTGGTTGACTACCCATCATGCTAAAATTGATTGTTTTCATAAGATTATTAGTTTTCATATTCCTAATCAACCTGTCATGCAAATTCAAGCAACTAAACCATTGAAATCTATAACTGTTATTTCTAGCCATAAAGTCATTCGTTTATTGAAAAATAGATGGTAAGCCTTTTTAGCTCATGTTACTGATGTGAACAAAAACACGTCAAACTTGAATGATATTCCCATTGTTAATGAGTTTTCTGACGTTTTTTTTAGGAACTTCCTGGCTTACCCCCAAACCGTGAAATTGAATTTTGTATTGATCTTGAACCCAGTACCAAGCCCATTTCCAAAGCTTCATACTGAATGGCTCCCATTGAACTTCAAGAGTTAAAAGTCCAACTACAGGAATTGTTGGATACCGGTTTCATTCATCCGAGTGCATCACCTTAGGGTGCTCCTGTTCTATTTGTGAAGAAGAAAGACGGGAGTATGAGATTGTATATTGACTACCGAGAATTAAATCATGTCACCATCAAAAATAGGTACCCGTTACCTCGGATTGATGACATGTTCGATCAATTGCAGGGTGCCCAACATTTCTCGAAGATTGATCTCCGTTCTGGATATCATCAGTTAAAAGTTACAGCTAAAGACATTCCAAAGACTACTTTTAGAACTCGTTATGGGCATTATGAGTTCTTAGTCGTGCCTTTTGGACTAACTAATGCTCCTACAGCTTTCATGGACATGATGAACCGGATATTTAAAGAATATTTGGATCATTTTATAGTTGTCTTTATTAATGACATTCTCATATACTCCAAGAGTCGTGAGGATCATGAACAACACCTGGGATTAATACTCCAAAAGCTACGTGAGAACAAGTTGTATGCCAAAGTGAAAAAGTGTGAGTTTTGGCTTGAGGAAGTCGCGTTCCTTGGGCATGTGATTTCCAGTAAGGGAATATCAGTTGATCCTGCAAAGTTCGAAGCAATATTAAATTGGGAGCAACCTCGGTCAGTAACTGAAGTCCGAAGTTTTCTGGGTCTAGCTGGTTATTATTGGAGATTCGTAGAAGGATTTTCTCGAATCGCCACTCCATTAACTCAGCTGACTCGAAAAAGTAAAAAAATCGTATGGAATGAGGAATGCGAGAAAAGTTTTCAAGAACTCAAGAAGAGACTTATTTCAGCTCCTGTTCTGACCATACCATCAGGATCAGGAGAATTTATTATCTACAGCGATGCTTCAGGCAAAGGTCTAGGCTGTGTCCTTATGCAACATGAAAAGGTTATAGCCTATGCCTATCGACAACTTAAAGATTATAAGAAAAATTATCCTACTTATGATCTAGAGTTGGCATCAGTCATTTTCGCATTGAAGATCTGGAGACACTACTTATACAGAGAAAAAGTGAATATCTACACGGATCATAAAATTCTCAAGTATTTCTTCACCCAGAAGAAACTCAACATGCGACAACGACGTTGGCTTGAGCTGTTGAAGGATTACGACCACACAATCCAGTATCACCAGAGAAAGGCGAACGTTATAGCTGATGCTTTGAGCTGAAGATCTTATACGAGTACAAGTGCACTGCTGACAACACAAAAGCGTATTTTGTACGACATGCAAAAGATGAAGATAGAGCTAAAAACACCAATGACCCACTTGAAGATTACGCACGTACGAGTAGAACCAGCTTTAATCGATAAAATTAAAGCTGCTCAAGCTACTGATCTAGAGCTAATGAATATGATGAAGAAAGTACAAGAAGGTGTTATTCCTGAGGCAAGAATCGACGAGAGAGGAATACTCCGAGTTAACTCTCGACTCTATGTTCCTAACGATCCTAAATTGAAGCATAAAATCATGATGGAGGCACACAACACGCCGTTTACAATCCACCCAGGAGGTACCAAGATGTATCATGATCTTCGACATACATTTTGGTGGAACAATATGAAAAAGGAGATTGCAGAGTTTATCTCAAGGTGCCTAACTTGTCAATGTGTCAAGGCAGAGCATCAAGTATCTAAGGGTCCATTGCAACTACTTGAGGTTCCCGAATGGAAGTGGGAACACATCAATATAGATTTTGTGACGGGTCTTCCCAAACTTTCTCGAGGCTTAGATGCAATTTGGGTGATCGTAGATAGATTGACCAAATCCGCTCATTTCTTTCTTATACGAGAAAACTTTTCACTTGAACATCTTGCCGGTATATACATAAAAGAGATTGTGAGATTGCATGGCATGCCAGTTTCCATAGTTTCTGATCAAGATCCTAGATTCACTTCACGCTTTTGGATCAGTCTACAAAAAGCTATGGGCACTGAACTACGTTTTAGTTCTGCATACTATCCTCAAACGGGCGGACAATCGGAAAGGACGATACAGACCCTCGAAGATCTTTTGAGACTTTACGTACTACACTTCAAAGGAAGTTGGGATAAGTACTTGCCATTGGTTGAATTTTCCTACAACAACAGTTACCAAACAAGTATAGGCATGGCTCCATTCGAGGCTTTATATGGACGCAAGTGTCGCTCTCCAGTATGTTGGAATGAGGTAGGAGAAGCAAAATTGTTAGGACCCTAGTTGGTACGCTTGACAACGAAAAAGATCCAAATGATCCGACAACAAATACAGACCGCGCAAGAACGACAAAAGAGTTATGTTGATCTTCATTGGAGGGATGAAAGTTTCAACATCGGAGACCATGTATTCTTACGCGTTTCTCCATGGAAATGAGTTACGAGATTTCAGAAAGAGAGGAAAGCTCAACCCTCGATTTATTGGTCCATTTGAAATTCTCGATCGAGTAGGAACCGTAGCCTGCAGACTAGCCCTACCGCCAAGTATGTTCCGCATCCATAACATTTTTCACATATCTATGTTACGTAAATATGTGAAGGACCCAAACCACGTCATTGAGTTAGAACCAGACGTTATAGCAGAGGATTTAACGTACGAGGAGGTACCTGTTAAGATCCTAGATAAGAAGGAGCAGATCCTATGCTCAAAAGTTATACCTCAAGTCAAGGTTTTATGGAGGAACCAAGATACTGAGGAAATGACCTGGGAGCTAGAATCTGAGATGAAATCTAAGTATCCTTATCTCTTCGAAATATAAGGTACATCAATTTCGGGGACGAAATTTCATAAGGAGGGGAGGTTGTAAGACCCCGAATTTTATGAAATACCAATTTAATTTTTTTCTTCATATATATATTTTTTCCTGAAACAGTAAGTGGTTAAATTGACAAAAGTTAAGGATGTTATGTGTAAATTTTATTTGGTCGGACAATATTCGTTTGGTCGGAGAATATTCATTTTGTCGGAGAATATTCGGGTCGTACGACGGCGCCGAAATATCTAATTATTAGTAAACCCCACAACAGAATATTTGTCGGATATAGAAAACAACAGAAGTAACATTTTTAAATAAAAATAGTCAATGGTGTTATCACTTTTAACTGTTAAAATACCGGTGATAAAAGAATAGTAGCATATGGTATTTTATGGTATTTTACTGTATCATATGGTATTGCATAGTAGCACGCGATATTGCACAGTGTTTCATATTATTGAACTGATAAAGTGGTTGTTGTACAATATTGACTTTATTGAACCAATAATTATTACATGCACAATAATTTATATTATTGAACTGATAATTGTCACAGTAACATATGTACAGTAATTCACATTACTAAATCAATAATTGTTGTTACACAGTAACGTGTTCTTTCTTCTATTTATTTTCAGCATTATTGTTATCGTTATTATGATGTTAATTTAACTGTTGTATTTCATTATTAGTTGATATTACCGCTGAGATTACGAGTCTCTAATTCAGAAGGCCAACAATATTGCACTTATAATAATTGGTTATAATAATGAATAATTGTGAATAATTGGTGAATTATTGTTAAAATAATTTATAAAGTTATTTGTTTTATATATTTTATATAAAATTAATTATTTTATATATAAAGTTAATTGATTTATATAAAGTTAATTATTTTATATATAAAGTTAATTATTTTATATATAAAGTTAATTGATTTATATAAAGTTAATTATTTTATATATAAAGTTAATTGATTTATATAAAGTTAATTATTTTATATATAAAGTTTGTTGTTTTATATATAAAGATAATAGATTTATATATAAAGTTAGTTGTTTTATATATAAAGTTAGATGTTTTATATAAAGTTAGTTGTTTTATATAAAGTTAGTTGTTTTATTAAATGAATGGTATAGATTAAAGATAATAAAATGAATGGTTTAGATCAAATTAAGGAATCTTGGATTTTGGCTATAAATAGTCATTAACTTGAGAAAATTTTCATAACTTTCTTACATACCTTTTCTTCCACTCTCTAAAAAAATTCTTAGTGTAAATTTCTCTCTATGTATGACCTCATGGATTGGTAAATATCAGTTAGAGTATTATATTTATATTCTAAGTCATTCCTGATTTTGAAATCTTTTGCATTCTTCTTTGAATTCTGGAGTGGAATTTTTTTTATGTAAAACAACTATTTTGAAAAATCATAGTAAATTCATTATTTGTCAGAATTTGATGAATTGAAAGCTTGTCTCTTCAATTTTGCGTCCTCTACAATTTTGAAGAAGGAAGAAAAGTCATCTGAAATCATCTTCATGCCTTAAAATGCTAAAAATCGTAACCTATTCTGATTTTCATCACTATTTTCAGTCTTAGTTTTGAAAATTCATAACTCGTTCATATTAACTTCAAATTGAGTGATTCTTGAGTCTATACCGTGTATCTTTTCGAGAGCAACATTATTTTAAAAATATAAAGAGATTTTGAAAACTCTAAAAGACTCAAAAGTCAGATTCTTTACTGCTACATAGACAAACAAGGAAGGATTTGTTCGGCTATAAATTTGTTTCACAATATCAAGGTAAAGAATGTCATTTTCTTTTCTTACTTGTAAGGAATGTCATTTTCTTTTCTTACTTGTAAGGAATATCATCTTCTTTCATATTCTATAATTTAAATTTACTACGGTAAGGGATACCATCTTTTTCATCTTCCTCTATTCAAACTTACTACGGTAAGGAATTATTATTCTTTGATTTTCGAAAATAATATCGTTTCTCACTTACTCATAAGATGTGTCATTTATTTCCATGTATTAAATTGTGAGAATAACCTTACTGCGCGGATTACCGCCTGTTTGGTGAATAACTCTTCGTATTCAATTCCTTATTAAATTGTGAGAATAACCTTACTGCGCGGATTACCGCCTGTTTGGTGAATAACTCTTCGTATTCAATTCCTTATTAATTTGTGGGAATAACCTGACTACGCGGACTACCGTATGTTTAGTGAATAACCTTTCACATTCATTCCTTATTAATTTGTGGGAATAATCTGACTATGCGGATTACCGCATGTTTGGTGAATAACCTTTCGTATTCAGTCCTTATTAATCTCTGAGAATAACATGACTACGCGGACTACCGCATGTTTGGTGAATTACTCACCGTAATCATTTCTTATTGTCTCTTGTTGGTAATGTTTCCTAAAATGATTATATATTCTTTAATAGTTTGCGCTTCATCTAATATCATTTCAATTGAGCCTTCCTATTTTTCTAAATCTTTTTATTGAACCTTAACCGTTATTCTGAACTGTGGATCTTGAATATCATTTTTGAATTTGAGTCCACATCATGTTGACAATTTGGACATTATTTGAATCTACACAAAGAAAGATCATAAACTTTCGATATTTATTGATCATACTTTTTCTTCTGATTCATCATTTATATCACTGTTGTTATTCTAATCATCAAGAATCAAGCTGTTGTGAAAATCTGTGGCCGGGGGCACAAATGCGATATAATTGTTGAACATGTGATAGGTTAAAGGCGATATAATATGTTAAAGGCGATACATCTGTTCGGTGTCTTTTATGACATGTGGTGAAAGTTCTCTTTGGTCTGTAGTGCAAAGATGAGCTGTTGTTTGGTATGATTATGACCAAAGGCTGAATACTGGTATAATCATGATCGTTGGTGTTATATTGAATATCTTTGGCCCGTAGTGCAAAGATGAACTGTTGATTTGCATGATTATGACCAGAAACTGTGAATTTGTATTATCATGACTAATGGTATTTCAGACGATAAAAGTTGATGATGTTTTTCCTAAAAAGAAAAGCGAGTGGACATTATAGTCTGCATTATTCTTCTAATAGATTGCTCATTCTGCTGCTATCATTGATCTGAACATTGTTCCAGAATTTAACTGTTGTTTTTTATATAAACTTTGCAGTCTATTGTATTCTATCAAGAACTCAACTGTTAAAGGCTAATGATAATTTATTCGTCATTATCTTAGTCATGATATTCTTTACTGGGCTATTTGAGTTCACCCTTTCTTTTTGTTCTATTGTTTTTCAACAGAAGATGAGAACGTAGTTGGGTCTAGCCGGGGGATGGAGTGAGAGTCCGAGGGATAGCTATCATATTCTTCACGTGTTATAAAATAGTGTGGCAATAATAGTGAAGACTTAGTTGTGTATTATTATTCACTGTATTGTTAAATGTTGTATAACTTGTAATAATTTTGTTATAATTTTTTGACAACTCAAGTTTGGGCTGTGTGGGCTCGAATTTGAGGGTGTCACAGTATCAAAATTAAGTTTATACTCTTTTGGTGACAATACCAATATATTTTATTAAAAATATGTTGATTTATAGTAAGAGTAGACATATCAATTATTATTAATGTATTTGTACCATGTCATTATATCTACTTGACATTTGCAACAAAAATCAATAAGTTTTTGTTGCAATATATTAAATGACTCAATTCGTAAACCGTTACGCTATGTTTATACCACATATTGCGTAGTTGGGATATAGAAACAAACAATTATTACATGTTACCGTATTTGGATATAGAAATAAATAATTATAAAAATTGTAAATTATCTAAAGAGTATTAATAATTACAACATTATTGTTTTCAAAAGTTTCATGAATATCATCAATTTTAAATTTAAAAATATATAATATTAACTTTTAAAAGTTAAATTTAAACTTATATTCTGAATGAGTAAGTGTTATGATGCATATGTTCCTCATTTTTTAAATGAGTAACTTATATTCTGAAATACGTCTAACGGTTTTCTTGAAGTTGCATAATTATTTTCTCTAATTCTTAGAAAAATCTCTCCAAAAAAATATAAGTTGCATAAGAAAGAGCATCTTAATTATACATACATAGTTTATACTCGCAATAACTAGTATACATAAAAGAGCATACCTACCTAATTAGGGGTAAAAAGGAAAAACCTAAACTCCATATTTGTGTGTGTGTCTATATATATATATATACATGAATTAATGGTCAACACCCTCATAGACTACACCATCTCAAGGCTTTAAATCAATATCAAATGATCAACACAACTGTTTAGATCACTACGTAAATAGTCAATTCAAAAAGTAATAAATGGTCAATTCGAAAGAGCAAAAAAAAGTTAAAAAGAGTTTATTGGAACCCACATAAAGGTAGACATATAGAACTTTACAATACATAACATAAGGAATATATGTTTTTTATTCTATTTATTATTAACTGAGTAAATATAAATCCAATATTATTAAATTAAGATCCCTTTATTATTATTTCAGCCCAATGATGGTACGTTTGAAAATAATGCAGTGCATTTATGATCTATCTAAAATATAAAGGGAGATTAAAGTAAAATTAGACTTTTTAGTATTTTTACTTTATAATTTCAATTATAATTTTTCTTTTTAACTTATTTTTTTATTTTCATGATTATTAATATAATTTAAAACTTTCATATATAATTACCCATTATCTATATATCCACTTCCCTGTTTTTCTCTACATTATAAATAATAAATTTATTGTAAATTTTTACTTTTACCTATTGTGCACACGTCTTAGTGTCTGCCCAAATACTAGTTATCATAATGATCCATATATAATTGATTGCATATATTTTGTAACATCAAATATAATGATGGTATATATTCCTAATTATATTGTACTAATATTTTAAACATAACAAGTTTTATCCACTATACAAGGACACGATATATATATAATACCTATGTCTTAAATTTATATAGAAAGTTAAAGTTATAAGGAAAAACTATCAAATATTGATACTTCATAAAATATTATGCAATATTGGTATAAAGATAAAAATATAAATGAAAGATATATAGATGATTTTACTTGTTCAGAACATGATATAAGCAAAACAAGTTACTAACATAAAATATATCTTTATGACTTTATACAATTGATAATTAAAAAATATCGGGTTAAGTCCGGTGCACCATCATATATGACTAATGGTCAGCACCATCATAGACTACATCATCATAGGGCTTACATCGAACTAAATGATCACTACAACTATTTAGGTCACCACATAAAAGGTCAATTTAAAAGAGGAATAAATAAGTTTATTGAAACCCCACCCACCATCTATATATATATATATATATATATATATATATATATATATATATATATATATATATATATATATATAAGAGGACGAATCATATCAATCATATCAAGTATTTGTCATGAATTAAAAATGAGCAAATATAATCTAACACGTAAATTTTAATATCGAATGGATATGATTAAAAAGAGAAATACGTCGTCCGCTAGTAATACTAGCAGACGGACTTTTTTCAAAAATGTCCATGAATTAAATTAGAATCCATCCGCTAATATTTCTATGTCGGTCTAACTCATACCCGCATAAGTAGTGTCCGATAAGCCTGGCTTGAAGAGGATACCTTCAAATAGGACATTGTTCTCAGCAAGGTAGAAGAAGACCGCTGCCCATACTTTCTGGGCAACTTCAAAGGTCAAGGTAGAAGAAGACTTCTGCCCATACCTTCTGGGCAACTTCAAAGGTCATGTAAATTCCATGTTCACCATCCAGCAAAATCTCAGGCTCCACAATTGGGACCAACCCGTTGTCCTGCAATATCAGATAGGACCTACTTAACATTAATTCGCTATCGTCATAATGAATAATGATATATAGTATAAACAGGGATCAACATATGTCCCCCCCCCCCCCCCCCCTCATTTTTCAATATTTAAATCAAAGATAAACATGAGAAATGGCAGCATAACGAGCAAAACCCCATGCCGCTTCCTTCACGGCCAGTGCAGATGGACCGTTTGGAATGCTCACTACAGTACGCCCACAATACTTAGGTAAAACATGTTCCATGACAAAAGTGACGGTACTTTCTGTAAATCAAAAGAATAAGTGAAATTTCTCTTTTATCAAACACAGTGAGGATTTGTACCATTTGGCAAAATGAGTGCCCTGTTGGTAGTAATTAAGCTATTGAGCGAGAGGCAAGGCCATCAAGGCCTTTGGCACCACGACTCATCAATTCACAATCGTTGGGTTTGAGATGGGTTTGGGGTGTAGGTTTGCTTAAATCGCCGGAGTGAAGAAGTAAATGGTCGTGTCCGCTAGTATGTCTAGCGCAAGTGTAATTTTTTTAACAGAATAGTTGGTCCAGCGTAGTTGACTTTTAGGAAGCAATTTTGAAATTAGTCAGTCCGCTAGTATTACTGGTGGACGTGGTATTTTTTTTTTTAATCTCGCCCTTTGGATATTAAAATATATAAATTAATTGGTGTTTGCTATGTTTTGATCTATATATATATATAAAAAAACTTCTAGCTTTTTTTTAATTGGTCAATTTTCGTTTGAACATTACTAATATGTAATATATAAGGAACATAATTTTGTTTTATTCTAGTTATTATTGATAAATTTACAATCGATATTTTTTAATTTATTCCATATAATTTTTTTGGCATCTATCTAGTGCTAATCCAATACAAGTTTTTGTTTGTTTTAATATTTAGTATTATTGAAATTAAACTTATTTTAATGAAGTGTGGAATAAATATAATTATTGTGATAAGCGGATCAGTCTATATAGTTATATATGACTTAAAATTAAAAATCGTGTTAGAATTGAGGTATGATTATCTTTGATTAATTTGTTATCATTTTAGGTTAAACATAAGTTGTGTTTCTCTCTCTCTGTATCATAGTCAAATCTTGAACTAGACATCTATATCTACATACTACAGTCTATTACCATATTAAATTAAGACCCCTTTATTTATTTATCTTTCAAAAATACCAATATCTCCTCTCATTGCTTGTTTGGAAATTTGGAAACTCATTATTTGTCATTCTTATATTTTATATATACTTCCTCTGTTCCATATATAACATTATTATTTATTTTTAAAGTAATTTAAAATATTTTAAAATTCAAAATTAACATAAATTTATTTAATTTTAGTCAATACTATAATGAATATTATAAACTAGACAAAAAATAAAATTAATTAAAAAATTAATTTTTTTTGTAACAATTTAAAATTCAAAAGGGTGATGGTAAGGGTCTCAAATTTTTTGTTTTAAAAAATGTCTCAAATGATATGTCACCATAACATTGATCGAGTAGATCTTATGTTATTGGCTGGACAATAAATTCTTATTAAAATATTCAATACCACATCATTTGAGACAAAAAAATTGAGACTCCTAATATTACTCAATTCAAAAATATCTCAAATTAATTTTTAAAAATCAATAATCTATTATATAAAACAGAGCGGAGAGAGAAAATGAATCTTCAATATCTAATGGTTTCAAATCATCTCATGGCTTCTACAAAGAACGGTTGAGATTAATCTATCTCTCATTTTTCCCTCCCCCAATTCAAATTCTAATTTTCAAAAATCTACCCACTCCCATTTCCCACCCAAATCAAATTCAAAACTATAATAATAATAATAATAATAATAATAATGATAATAATATTAATAATATAGTAGTAGTAATAATAATAATAATAATAATAATAAAAATAATAATATTAATAATAATAAATATAATAATAATAATAATTAATATATTAATAATAATAATAGTAATAGTAATAGTAGTAATAATAATAATAATAATAATAATAATAATAATAATAATAATAATGATAATAATAATAGTAATAATAATAATAATAGTAATAATAATAATAATAATAATTAATATAATCATAATAATAATTATAATAATAGTAATTAATATATTAATAATAATAATAATAGAAATAATAATAATAATAATAATAATAATAATAATAATAATAATAATAATAATAATAATAATAATAATAATAATAATAATAATAATAATAATAATAATAATAATAATAGTAATAATAATAGTAATAATAATAATAATAATAATAATAATAATAATAATAATAATAATAATAATAATAATAGTAATAATAATAGTAATAATAATAATAATAATAATAATAATAATAATAATAATAATAATAATTATAATAATAATAATTAATATATTAATAATAATAATAGTAATAATAGTAGTAATAATAATAACAACAATTATTATTATTATTATTATTATTATTATTATTATTATTATTATTATTATTACTTTTATTATTATTATTATTATTATTATTATTATTATTATATTTATTATTATTATTTTATATTATATTATTACTAATAATAATAATAATAATAATAATAATAATAGTAATAACAATAATAATAATAATAATTGTTATTATTATTACTATTATTATAATAATAGTAGTAGTAGTAATAATAATAATAATAATTATAATTATTATAATAATAATAAATAAAAAATTGCACATAAATAAAATGAGTCACCTTTTTAGCATTGATGTCATTTTTCTGCTTGTCGGGTATTGCGGTCGTTATATTTACACATGCAAATTAATTTGGGTAGAAAATCACGGGGACGGTTCAGATTCATTCTAATTGATTTGTAAGTTATTTTATGTTGTAAAGAGTCTTTAGGTAATAGAGTATTTTTGATATTTTAATTTACACTGTGCCTTTAGGCACGGATAATTACGTATCATCTCTTTGGTGTTTTTGTGGGATATATTGAAAGTAACTATTGTAGTAAGTTCTGACTCATGCTATGAAAATCTTTTGTCCAATTTCAAGAAAAAATATAGAGAAAAAAATGTTATGGTGATGCGATTTAATTGGTGTAATGACAATATTTTTTTATTTGGACTTAGAGAGTTCATTTTATACTTTTGGGTATATATGCAAAAATATTTCTTTTGAATTTTTATATTTTTTTTTTCCTTATTGGATCTCACGAAATGGCTTGCAGTACTACCATTTTTCCACAGAAAACATTGTTCATGGATCATATTGATCGATGGTTAGATATACTAGAACCAAATAAATGCTGTCAAATTTCTCATTCTATTTTGTCATTAAAGGAAAGGTGTGTAATATACTCGAAAATATTATATTACACAAATTTGACTCCGCTATCGTCAATCAATTAATTGCTTAAACCTGTTAAGAACTAATTTTAAGTTGTGAATGAGTAGCACACTAATGTTTGTCTCAAAAATAAACTATGACTGGATTGAGTACTAATCTTTTTGTATTAATGGTTGGCCACAACAGTTTTAGATTTTTCAATTTAAAAATATTAAATATAATACTCAACTGTTATATTAATTGTACCGTGCCTTCAGGCACGGGTTATCCCTAGTATTCTTATAATTTGGAACGGAGAGGTGACGCAATATTTTCCATCATCAGCAAAGTAAAATTTTTGAATATGCAGGAAGGCTATTTCAGTCCGAAGAATTATGTTTTAAGAGTTTCCTCCAAACATAGCGTATTGTCCAAACTAAAAGACCATTAACTTATATTTAATTTTTCAATTTAATAGGCAGATGAAGTAAATTACACAAAAAAAATTTAAAAAATAAAAGATATTAAAAAACGGAAAAAGGTAGATGATATTGTGATTCGGACAATGAAAACTTAAAATATCATTAAATATGTTAAGTAGTAAAAATTAATAAAATTGAGAAAACATTTTTACATATTGCCCTAGTGCGTACTAAAGCCATGGCTTGAGCTAGTTGAAATCTGTCGATTACTCGATCAATTAATTTTGAGTTTTGAAATTTTTGTATCACTACAAGACGTTGGCAATATGCAATGTTCTTTAAAAAATTAAATAACTTAATATTTATAATAAAGTATTTAAAAAATTCTAGAATGTGCTATTATTTTGTTGTTGAATAATTTATAAATGAATTGAACATTATTTTAATTATTTTCAAAGCGCTTTCTACTAAAACTTTATAATTGAAAATTAAGTTGAAAATATTTTAATTACAAATGCAAAAGAAATTTCATTATTATATGCAATATATAGTTAATTCAATAAGTAAATCATAATTGTAAAGTACTCTCTCAATCACTCTGTCTAGAAAATTAAAAATATATTTTAACTTTTAAAAATTAATAATAATCTTATATTTAAAAAATATAATACCTCATAAATATCTCCCTTAAAATCATATTCAGATTCTTAAAGGAGACAATTATGTCTCTTACCATGGAGTATTAATTAAGGAACAAGTACCTCAACACCACCCCTCCCCCCCTAACAAAAAAAAACAAATTTGTTTGTTTTTGTACAATTGATATTAATTGTCACAATAAAGATGATGTTTGTCAAAGCTAATATATATTTAACAATATTTTTATAATTATTATAATCATATATAATGCTTTAAACAATATTTATAACTCTAACAACATTATTTTTATTTTATCAATATATCAATTACCTTTGAATATATAATATGAAATTGATTATTTAAAATTTTGTCAACATATTTTTTTTTATAGCACACTACTGGCTAATATCTTATTGAGAACGACTTGAAATATTTTTAATACGCACAAATTTCAAAAATAATATTATTGCATTGAAACAAAGAGAATAATTATTGACAACGACTTGCTGTATTATTGACAATGACTATAAATACCGAGCATAGGACGAAGGTTTTGGTACGTACTTAGACCATAAGCTTGCTGATTCTTTTACACGCTGTACGTCAATTCCTAGCCTATAAGAGGTAGCCCCCCTCCCCCCCCATATTTATTGACAATGACTATAAATAAATTTAAATCCGATCTTTTTGTATTTCTTCCTTATTTATTCCCCCGTATAAACTATTTGGCATCTATCTAGTGCTAATCCAACACAAGTTATATTATTATTATTATTATTATTATTTAATATCTAACATTATTGAAATTGAACTTTTTCAATTGTATTCTTTTCGCAACATTTACTTTTACAACAAGGTATAGAACAATTTAATATAATTATCATGATAAGTGAATCGGTGCACTACTATACTTCTCTCTCTCCAGACACGAGATTTTTTATAATTAAATTTTTTTATTTTTTTATGTCAAAATCTATAACGACGGTATATCTCGTGACTATAACCTTATAAAAAAATATAATAATGACAACGATACATACCGTCACCATAGACCTTAAAACCGTCATCATAGATTTTAGTACAGAAAAACAAATAATTTAATTACACATGATCTCACTCCCTCTCTCCATATATATAAATTAACAACATCATTTTAGCAAAATTTTGTCAAGATATTTTTATTATCATACAACACTACTAACTAATATCTCATAACTTTTTAGGATTATATCTGTAACAAAAAAATCTTTTAAATATTCACGAATTTCAAATATAATATTATTGTTGTGAAACAAAGAAAATAATTATTGAGAATGACTTGCTATATTGACATTGACATTAGACAATGACTTCCGCGCTGCATCTCGATATATAAATACCGAGCATTGGACGTGGTTTTGATATGCACTTAGTTCGATCTGAAACAGCATAATATAACCAATATGTCTTCCCTTCCCAAGTTCCTTGTCTTCATCCTCTCTCTATTCCTTGCATATGCTTCTTCCTCCTCCTCCTCCTCCTCCTCTTGTTCAGAGTCTAATGTTTCGCTAATCCCACTACCACCAAAAGTAACTGTTGGTCCGGTGTCGATAGCCTTTGATCCCCTCGGCGGAGGTCCGTATACTGGTGTAGATGATGGTCGAATTCTAAAATACGACGCATCAACAAAATCGCTGAAAGAATTTGCTTTCAGTAACTTGAAAAGGTCCACTCCTACATATTCATAATATACATTTATGAAAACAAATTGAGTTAATTTCACTTATATTTGTTGTTACTTATTCAGGCCAAGGAAGGCGTGCAATGGAGTTTCTTCGTCAAAACTACCTTTGTCATGTGGAAGGCCGTTGGGATTGTCATTCAACAACAAAACCGGTAACATGGACTTCGCTGACGCCTATTACGGGCTTAGTACCGTAAATGGTACTGCCGGAGGGAATGGTAGACAGCTGGCAACGGCTGCCGAACATCGACCTTTCTTCCTACTGACAGCAGTTGTCTCCGATGTCTCTACAGGAGACATTTACTCTACTGACTATAGTAGAATTTTCAATCTGAGGTGTGTGTGTGTATATATATATATATATATATATATATATATATTGTTATTGCATATATTATCATTCTCTTAAATAATTAATTAATAAGAAGCTAGTAATTATTAATTTCACTCTAAAGTTATATATGCAGAACTGCAGAAGGTAAGGCCGGAGTTGCTACTATTTTTTTATTTGAGAAGAAATTAAAATTTCTGACGTCTATGCTATTGCAGGCTCATATACTCACTTGCACTCTTTCCTTGTACGTATTTACGTTTTGACGTGTGACTTTATAAACATGCAGAAACATATCAATATCCACCCGCAATACCGACGCAACAGGAAGGCTGATCAAATATAACTGGAAAACAAAACAAACCACAGTCTTGTTAGAAAAAGATCTCCACGGTGCGGCGGGGGTTGCCATCAGCAATGACAGTTCATTTCTGATAGTGTCGGAGCTGATAACCGGAAGACTGAGAAAGTATTGGCTTAAGGGTAGGAAAGCAAATACGAGCCAGATTCTCAACCACTTCGATGGCTGCCCTACTGAGATTAAAAGGAGTACCGATGGTAACTTTTGGGTGGGAGTAAACATTCCTAATAACAAAAATAAAACAATGTTTACACCTAAGGCCTTCAAAGTGGATGCTTCTGGAAAGGTTCTGCTGACAGTTGATGTTAGTAAGGAATTCTCCGAGCAGATTGTAACGGTTGTTCAGGAACACAAGGGCAAGCTATATGTGGGATCTTTTGGGACCAAATTTATTGGGGTGTACCCGCTGAAAAATTAAAATATATGGTATTATTTTTATATGCTTATGTTATAGTTTTTATCCGGCTGGGAGCCAGAAATTTAAATGGTATTGGACTGGCCTAGACTATTCTAACTTATGACTATTGTGAGTTAGACGGATCAAGGCGATTCTAATTTAGAATTACTTAATTATATAATATATCTAATAAATAAATAAAAATTAGCTCCGCCCTGGTTTCTATGTACTCCTGTAGTTAGAGCGCAAAATGCAGCTGCTCATTTAGGAAATGTAAGCTCTTATATTATATAAGTTGGTCTTCTTTCTTTGTTTATTTCTTTTTCTTGGTTCTCCCATAATTTTTTAATGTTATGATTGATCAGCTTCAATAGTTTTGAAACATTAAAGCATTTGGAAATTGGAATCACTTTCTTTCTTTTAAAAAATAAAAATAATATATAAAAAATAAAAATAAAAACAAGTGATTCCAAATTAAATTGATTTATTTCTCTTGTGTAGTACAAGTTGACATGCAGATAGGTATGTTCTAGGGAATTGTCCATCAATTTTAGTTGAGCATGAATTTAGTATTGAAAATTTAATGTTTAATTTAATGAGTCTGATGTGGTTTAATTAATGCTGTATACATACTACGTGGATAATAAGAATAATATTTGTGCTAATTAATATTACATGCACAGCCCTAATTCTCAGGATGCCATGATATCTTATTGCTTTTCTTCAATTCTTATGTCTTACATTTTACTTGTGATGACACCATAAGTTTCGAGTAAATATCAGTTGCATTTTGCTTTAAATTTTTCTATAACGTTTAAAGCATAATTTCAAACTACTGTGATCACACTCAATTTTAGGACAGAGAATTATGACATATCCACTACTCAAACCTTGAAAATTAAGTAAGGACTCTCTACGTCCTATTTCATTTGACAAGTTTTTGACTTTCCTGATAAATTAATCATTTTTTAAATTAATAATTATCATGCTTATTTAAAATTTTGAAGAAAAAAAAATTGTACTCGAAAAAAAAATTAGTTCTCTGAAAAATACACACAGACACACACATATACTACGTGGATAACTATACAGAAATGGGTCGGGTTAGACAAAAACACACAAAATTTATTTGAATTTTGAAGATTAAAGTTTGTGCTAATATTAAATGCAGCCCTACTTTTCAAGATGGCATGCATGATATCTTGATTGTTTTTCTTCTTTCTATAAAGAATCTTCTCCATTATGTTGTACATTTTCCTTGTCATTACACCATAAGTTTTGAGTAAATATCAGTTGCATTTTGCTTTAAAAAATTTCTATAAAGTTTAAAGTATAATTTCAAACTACAGTCATCACACTCAATTTTGGGACAGAGAATTATGATATCACACTTAATTATAATAATAAGTACTCTGTACATCCTATTTTATTTGACAAGCTTTTAGCATTCCTGATTAATTAACCATTTTTAATTTAATAATTAACATGCTTATTTAAAATTTTGAAATCACAAAGCTTAGGATTATAGCAAATTTTATGTACTTTAACATGACTATATCTATGCAGAAAAGTGTGTGTGTGTGTGTGTGTATAAAACGGGGTGAAGGGAGTAAAAGTTATCATTTGGTAAATAGTACTCTAAAAAATAAATAAGTAAAATAAAAATAAAAGGCTTGAATTAGGAGATTATATGACAAGTTCTATCTTTCTTTCAAATTAGCAAGCAAACCTTTCTAGAGGATGAATATTCTCAATTTGGGAAGGGGGGAGTATATGAAGAAATATCACACCCACATTAAAATCATGCATGATCATCATATATAATCGCATGCATCAAATTTTTATTCAACTTATTTGTTCATTACAAAGACCATATCAATCGCAAACGTAAGAGATTTATATCATGATGCTGCAGCATTGCCTGCAGCCTCAATAAACAAATGCAAAACTTTATTTGTAGTTGTTATGGATGAATCAAAAACACCGCCGATTCTAAAAAAATCTTGGCAGATTTGAATATACATCGAAGGTACGCCTAAATTCAAATCCGAACCGTGTTTAGGGTCAGGATGCTTAAGCTGAGCAACTGCACCTTTGAACGACTTGATAATATCTTCATAAAATATAACACAAGTCTCAAGATCAACCTTTTGGTCTGGATCTACTTTATCAGTGCTATTAATGTTTTTTTGAATAAATGTAATAATATCTGTAATATTATTTATAGCTGTCTCTATAATGGCGATTTCGAGAGAGGAGAAGTTTGATGCTGATGAAATTTTAGGGAAGGATGTAAGAATTTTCACACATTCTGTCTCGTTAAAATCTTTATAAAAGCTCACCTTGCAAGCCTTTTTTATTAGATGATCTGAAGAAGCTGCTGCTGCATTTGTTGGTGAAAAAAGAAGAAGGCATGAAGACAAGAAAAGGGTTCGCAGCATCCAAGTTGTAGCACTTAGAGAAGTCATCGCTCTAATAAGGTCTGTAATTTGTAGTAAGGATTATTCTATTTTGTGATTTTCTTATGTGGACATTAGGTTTTATACACACACGTACTCGGCTCCGATTCGATTCAGAATTAAAAATACATTTATGAAACGATGAATTTTAAGTAACATATTTTTGAAAAAAGTATTTCTAATTAACTTTTGGTAAGAATGTAATTAATAGTGTTTATATGATACGAGGACAGGGATGATAGAGATAAAAACTGTTACTCCGTGATTTATTCCTTAAAATAATACTGTTTTAAAAATTTACAAAAACACCCTTTCGTACACGGCAAAAAAATAGCCTGAAATTAACTCTAGATGGATCGGGCGTATATTTGCCAGAATATTAAATGCCAAAAATAGCGTTGTCGATTTATGATAAAATTCAATTCCCAAAATCTTCAATAAATAAGTAAATAAAACTGACTTTTATTTTATGGTAAATTGAATACCCAAAATAATTCTTGTTCTATTTTTTTATTTTTTTTGCCCAAATTAAATAGTTCCCTCGAGATGTTTTTGTGTTGGCTTAACAATGTATATATATTAGAAAATATAATCTCAATATTACCATTTCTAAAATTCTTTGGTAACAGAAAATATGAAAAGCAAAAAAAATTAAAAAAATTGGTATCTAATTAATAGGAATAACATAGAAAACTTAGTAATTAATTCTTCCATAAAATCAACAAATGATAGATGGAAATTTTTTTTAAAAAAATAATTCAAATTAGTTGCCCTTTTCCTAAATTTTTATTAGTTTTCTGATATTTTATTTATTTTTTAATTTTTTTTAGTTTTCTTCAAATTTAATATTTTTTTATTTGTTGTTTAAATTAAATAGAATTTATGGGTTCCTTTATACCGGTAAATTATTTATTAGGCGTGTAAACAAACCAGCTATTTATTGATTGATTTAGAAAGCTAACAGTTAGGCATATTGATTCCTTGATATTGGTTATTTCATTTGCATTTATAGAATTTCATAATTACCTATTTCTATTTTTTGAATTAATTCATCCGTTCAGAAAAAGGAGTCTCATTTATAGAATGGGGTTAAATACTCTCTCCATTATTTTCTATCCATCTTTTTAGACAATTATTTTTTTGTTCATTTTTGTCTATTTATTTGCTGATTTTTTTTATTAAAAAAAATAGTTATTCAGTTTTCCATATTATTTCTAATAATTAAACACCTATTTGTTTTTCTTTCACCATTTCAAATGACAATGAATTTTAAAAATTTTAATAATGAGATTATACCTAATTTAATCATAAGATAAAATATTAATTATATTTTTTAATTTATATGCTTATTGTTAAAGCATCAACTAAAAAATAAGGGAGGTTTAGACTTTGATTTAATTACATTTTTTAATTTATATGCTTATTGCACACAAATATATTTAGAAAATAATTTCAGGGTTTGATTTGAGTACTTAATTTGGCTATCAAAAGAAACACATCATTTCTATGTAGGAGGTTTTGAGAAGGCATTAACTTTGTTATGCCTAACCTGGTAATGCTTAGCACTCCCTCAATACCAAAATATTTGACATTTTTGAGCTTATTTATTTATTTAATTATTTGGCCCAAAAATAATGACAACCTCGCAAGAATGAAAAAATGAAAAAATGAAAATTTTTGGCATAGTATCAATACATCAATACAAGTATATAACAAAGCCAAGCCGCGATCTTATCCAAATTAATTTGATTGCTTATTTTAAAGATAATAAAGTATAATAAAGCATGAATCTCATAATAAAGTAAAAAAAAAGTCATAAAAAACATTAATGTCACACATATATCTATATATATATATATATATATAATTTAGACGGCAACTTATTATTCTCAAATATAAATTACAAAATTATAATAATACATGCTCAAATTCAATGAATATAATTATAAATTGATATATATACATACATGCGTGCATAAATCTCACAATAAAGTTATAAAAAAAAGTCATAAAAAACATTAATGGCATATATATATATATATATATATATATATATATATATATATATATATATATATATATATATATAATCTGAAAGAGGAAACTTACAATTGAATTATTTTGATAAACAAAATATATAAGAAAAATAGCTCATACTTTGCATGGGTTTCAAACTTGTAATGTTTTGAATTCTTACAAGACTTGTAATGTGAACTTATGTGATTAATAAAAATCTATTTTTGTGATCCAATCTATGTGTTATGTGATAGATTATATGTGTTGTTGATTGATATAAGAAAAATATTTTTCGAAAAAATAACGCGAAAAATACTATTCACGCAGAAAATGTTTTTTGCTTTTTATAACATTTCGTATTACGGCATAGTATTTATACGGGATATAAATACATATTTTCTATTCAAAAATACCAAAATTCAAAATCAACTAAATACCTAACTAAACTAGTTAGTATGAAACTAAGGAAGAACACCTAGTTACTAAAACAATTCAGTTGAAAGCTAACTAGGCAAGCTAACTAAGATACATGAACAAACCAAGTGAACTAACTAAAGTTGGAAGGGAACTAGGAGGGAGTGACCAGCTAGTGGGGTATTTTGATCCTTTGCCAAGACTTGGAGGTTACTCTTATTTCTTGGAAGTTGCTCGTGGGTATTTTGGTCATTAAGCCAAACTTGGAGGCCACACATGAGGGCAATTTGTTCATTGAGCCATACTTGGTGACCAAGAAGTATTAGTCTAAAAATAAGACCTTAAGCCTTCATTAATTCCTTTACAAATCACCAACAACTTCAGAGCAACAAAGATATATAGTTAAATCATTTGTTGATTACAAGAAGCTTGGGAATCAAAGTGATTAAAGCAAGCACTTCAAGAGTTAACTGAATTTAATTTGTGTTCTTAAGTTTTCTTCGGTAGAATTCATGAGTTAATGCATATTTAGGTTTATAATTATGTTTTGCTATGTTATGGAATCATAAAACATGGTGGCCTTGTGACGCCCCCAAATCTAGGCCTACATAGCCCAATTTGAGACGCCATAAAATACACAATTTCAAATACAAATAGTACATAGACTAGAAATACGGAACTCAATAATACACAACTAAGTCTTCACTATTATTGCCACAATATATACAACATGTGAAGACTATAATAGTTATCTCTCGGACCGTCACTCCATTCCCCTGCTAGACCCGGCTATTCTCTCATTTTCTAAAAAACAATGGAACAAAAGAAAGGGGTGAGCTCAAATAGCCCAGTAAGAAATATCATGACTAAGATAATGACAAATAAATAATCATTAGCCTTCAACAGTTGAGTTCTTAATTGAATATAATAGACAATAAGCTTTATATCAATAATAGCAACGGAAAGCAATCCATTAGAAGAATAATGTAGAATATGATGTCTAGTTGCGTCTCTTTTTAAGAAAAATATCATCAACTCTTATCATCTTAAACACCACTGGTCATGATGATATAAATTTCCAGTTTCTGATTATAATCATGTCAGTCAATAGTTCATCTTTGCATTACGGGCCAAAGATATTCAAATATAACACCAACGGTAATGATTATACCAATTTTCAGCCTTTGGTCATAATCATACCAACAACAGGTCATCTTTGCCCCAGGCCAAAGAGAATATTCACCACGTGCCCTAAAAGACACAACAATTATATCGCCTTTATCCTATCATCTGTGCCCCAGGCCACAGATATTCACAACAACATGGTTCTTGATGATTAGAATAACAACCGTGATATAGATGATGAATCAGAAGAAACAGTATGATCAATAAATATCGAAAGTTTATTATTTTTCTTTGTGCAGATTCGAATAATGTCCAAATTGTCAACATGATGTAGACTAAAATTCAAGAATGATATTTAAGATCCACAGTTCAGAATAACAATTAAGGTTCAATATAAAGATTTAAAAAAATAGGAAGGTTCAGTTGAAATGATATTAGATGAAGCGCAAACTATTAAAGAATATATAATCATTTCAGAAAACTTTACCAACAAGAGACAAATAAAAAATGAATACAAAGAGTAATTCACCAAACATGCGGTAGTCCGCGTAGTCAGGTTATTCTCAGAGATTAATAAGGAATGAATACGAAATGTTATTCACCAAACATGTGATAGTTCGCGTAGTCATGTTATTCCCACAAATTAATAAGGAATGAATACGAAAGGTTATTCACCAAACATGCGGTAGTCCGCGTAGTCAGATTATTCCCACAAATTAATAAGGAATGAATATGAAAGGTTATTCACCAAACATGCGGTAGTCCGCGTAGTCAGGTTATTCCCACAAATTAATATATGGAGATAAATGACACATCTTATAAGTAAAAAAGAAACGATATTATTTTCGAGAATCAAATAATGATAATCTCTTACCATAGTAAATTTGAATAATGGAAGATGAAAAAGATGGTATCCCTTACCTTAACACGTGACTGGATATGAAGTTGGTCAACTTGGTTAGTACTCCTACACTTACAGATCTTTACAAATACTCAAGATGACTTTAGCACACTCAAAGAGAACTTATACAATGAAATATTTGGAGAGTGAAACAAAAAATAAGCAAGGAAGTTTTTTATGAAAAATCCTTAAGTTAAGGCCTCTATTTATAGCAAAAAATCTTATCATCACCAATATTTCATAATTTAATCCAAACCATATATTTTTAGAAAGGTTACGTATGTCGTTTTCTATATCCGACAATAATTCGTTGTGGGGGTTCACCATTATTTTGTTATTTCGGCGCCATCGTACTAATCGAATATTCCCCGACAAAACGAATATTCTCCGACCAAACGAATATTGTCCAACATAATAAAATTTGCACATAACATCCTTAACTTTTAACCTTATCAATTTAACCACCTACTGTTTCAGGAAAAATATATATAAAGAAAAATTAAATTTTGTATTTCATAAAATTCGGGGTCTTACAGGCCTAACTAATTAATGCAAGAAGCATCACGTTTTAACAATCAAAGCAACAAACTATATATGAAACCTATTTTTTATACGTTCTTGTGAGAGATGTTCAATCTTATGTTTTTTAAAATTGATTCTAAAAACTAAAGATGAATTGAAGTGGGAGAAATTAAAAAGATGTAGGCAAAAGAAGCATTCAAAAATATTTTGAAATGAATTAGTTATGAATTTTTGAATCAAAATAGGGTAAAAAGGAAAGTGTATGAAACCTAAAATTAGGGTTCAAACTTTGTCAAGCAGCGTTGGGGCGCTGAAAAGTGGGCATTGGGGCGCCGGCTGTGTTGTAGGCTTGGACGGTGAAAAAGGCAAGCCACACCAGGGCGCCAGGATGTTGGTCATCGGGGCGCTGCCTTTACAGTAGCTCAGCGTCAGGGCACTTTAGTAATGGTCGCCAAGGCCCTAAAATAATGATCGTCGGGGCGCTAGCCTTGCAGTAGGTCAATGCTGGGGCGCCAAGATTCTCAGCGTCAGGGTGCCAGAGTTTGTCCTTAGACAGTAAATAGGTTTTTTTCAATATCCAACTTATCAGGAGTTGTAATAGTTAATGAATCATGATTAGGAAAGTAAGAACGATATAGTTCATGTAAGTCAAAGTTAAATGGTAACTAATTAGCATGTTTACCTCATAATATGTGTAGGTTATACGAGAATCAAACTTAAAATTGTAAAAGCAAAGAAAGACAAGTTTTATAACGTTTGCACATTCTTTCAGCACGTTTGTGCAACAATGTGTTATTTGGTTAAAATTTCATTTATTCTTTCTTTGAATGATGAAATTTATTATTGATAACGAAATGATTTATTGAAAAGGGGTTATTGCCATTTGTTCGACTTAACTCGAGAAATGACTTATTATTCATGAAATATTGAGTTGTTATTTGAGTTAAAGTTATTGTGTCAAACCAAAATTATTTTGGGGAGATATCTGCATGTTAGTAACTAAGATGAACAACCCTATTCATTGGGGAATATATGATGTGTCAGTTAACCGACTTAAACACTTGTTGATAAGGTTGTAGTCAGTGTCGCAGATGTTATGCATAATGTAGGATATTGTTAGGTCGATCCCCTATAAATATCCAGGATAGAGTTCTACGTATATAACGACTGATGGACACCACTAGTTCTTGGTTTCATTAACCACTCAGTTTTACTATTATGAACAATTGAAAAGCTATTTCATTATCCTAAAATCATTAAGTGTGAGTATTTGCTATGTGTTAATTATTAGACTTGCTGAGCTATTTTATGCTCATTCTTACAAAAACTTTTTATTTCAGCTAAGACAGAAAAACTCGAAGGTTCTAGAAACAAAAGGAAAGGAATGATGTTTATAATAGGAAGCATGCTATATTTGTTAGCTTTGAATTCGCATTTAAAGTCTTAATGACTTCTTTTGTGTACAAGAACAAGATATTGGAAAATACAATAACATTGATTATATTTATAACATTATCATTTTTTCATTATGTCTTTGACATAGCAAATGTTAAAGTTGTTAGAGATGAGTGCATTATTAATGAAATCTATTTATCTAAGTAAGGATATTGATAATATAGACCATTATGCCAAGGTCCAGGGTCATGTTATCTAATTATTCACCGGTAAAGTGTAATCTTTATTAGAAAAACCCCTCTCATCTGGGAACAACCTTATTACTGATACTGTGAATTTCATATTGATAAAGGTTATGGATGGTGGGATATATATCCTGGGTATAACTGCCTTCTCACATGCGCTGGGTATGGTAGGGTGAAGTCCAATTCTGTAAGCCTGGTTGTCTACCTACGCATCTGATTGGTCACATCTATCATGTCTTCTTTCGTTACATACTGACTGGATATAGGGGCCTTCTAGGATGCCGTTACATACTGGTTTATCTAGGTTGTGGGTGGTAAGGAGACTTGTTGATGCACGCTTGCATCCTACAAAATCTATTGTTGGTTTAGTTGTTGGCTGTGGATTGATATGGTTGGTACCTGCACTTACGTGAATGGTGGCATATTGATCGGAATAATTGGTTGTTGGACGGGTGTAATATTCCGAACTTCTGAGATAGTTGTAATCCGAATTTATAGGCATAAATAAATATTGTATTAAATCTAATGTGTTATGAAATTTTCATGTGTGTTTATTTTTGTGTTTTATTTCAAGAATTCAACTTAAACAATTATTAAAAAAATAATAGTAAAATTTTTGAAAACCTAAAACTAGGGTTTGGAGAAAACCTAAACCCTAATTTTAGAAACCCTAAGGGTTAAACCCTAAAGTTCAAACCATAAACCCTAAAAAATACTATTTACAAATACGCGTATAAATACGAAAATTATACAGATAGAATACGAAAATAATACGAAAATTATATGATATAATACGAAAAAGTCAACTGTGAATAGTAAAAGTCAACTATACTACATGTATACTTGATTAAGATTAAGGTTAATTAAAATTAAGATTAACCTAATAAGTTTAATTGGTGAATTAAGAAACTAATCAACCAATCAAATTGCTAGCTTTAGTAGAGAATTAACCAATGTGGAGTTAGTTGTTAACTCTAATTAGTAGTTAAAGTTAAAACCTAAGCCAAGCTAAAGTCAAGCCAAACTTAGAGCCAAAGTCAGAGCCAAAGTTAAAGCCAAGTCAAACTTTGAGCCAAAACTTGGTTGTCTTAATGACCATAATACCCTAGCTTTGCATGGCCTATAAATAGCAAGCATTGTGCACTTGTTTCATCATTCATTTTCAAAGCACAAAATCTAGTATCAAAACTATACATATATTGAGAGAGAGTTCTTGTGAGTTACTACCTTAGAAATTACAAAGAAATAGTTAAAGCTTGCAAATTTAAAAGGTACAATCTCTAAAAGTTATTATGTTCGATATTTTTTTTCGTCTTTAATTTTCAAAAGCCCAAGAACACGAGTCGTAGCCATGTACGATTGTCGTTCTCCGTATTTTTCAAGTGTTCTTGAATTTTTTTTTCATTTTATAGTAGTTATAATGTTCAATTTTCTTTTATTGACAAGCTCAAAAATATAAGTCGTAGCCATGTACAATTTTTAGTTCTCCGTGTTCCTTATGACTTGAGCAAGTCGTTGTTATGTCAATTTCATTTCATAGTATATAACTAAAGCTCAATGAACGCGAGTCGTAGCCATGTACGATTTTTCGTTCTCCGTGTTCTTCATGTGTTCTTGAGTAATAGTTATAAACTGTTAAAATCAAGTAAACAAGCCGTTATAATGACCAAATTATTTCAAATATAAATGTTATAATCACTTATACAAGCAGTTATAATGCTCAAATTATTTCAAGTATGAAACCCAAAAGCTCAAGAACATAAGTTGTTACCATGTACAATTTTTTCGTTCTTCGTGTGTTCTTGAGCAAAAGTCATAAATCTCTATATAAGAAGGTTTATCATTTTCTTATTTTATGTTATAAAGTGTTATTAATTGTTAGAACATGTTATCTTAGCAAATTAAAGCTTAAGGTATCATGTTTTATCAATTCAGTCAATGAAATATTGAAATAATTTTTTGTAGTCCCTTTACTGTCAAAATCTATGTAAATCAGTAAGGAATTTCGAACTTTGTTCTAAACATAAATTGTAGAGACGGAAGTTACGAACACGTGAAATTTTAAACGACTCGAAAATATTTTAAAATGAAGAAGTTATGGCTGTTTAACTAAGCCAAGGTCTGACAGCCAATGTTGTTGTCCACTTTTTATAAAGTCACTTAAAAATGAGTTTTTGAGTTTGATAATTTTCCAACTAAAACCATCTATGGAAATAGTCTAAAAAAGTTATAAAAATATTTATTAAGAAGTAAAATTCTATAAACTAACATTCAAGTGCGCGTAAACAATTATGTAGGCATTTAACGTTTTACCGGGAAAATCCTAAATTGCTTCAAGGTAAGTTTTCTATCATTAACCTTTGTTTACTTGTTTTCTATATGATTTATACATTTTTTACAAACAACGTATTATAAATCTTTGATATGAAAGTTATTGCTTCTTGTTTCAGCATAACTTGCAAAATGAAATGATTATTCGTGATATATTTCAAATCATGCTTTATTTTATCCAACCAAGTTGTCTTGGGGCGATCCTAACATGTGAAGTAAATTGAGATGAAGGAATATGTACCACTTTTCATGATTATTCTAGTGTAATGTATGTTATGCATAACATAAAATGTCGTTAGGTTAATCCCCTTTCTATATCCATTGTAAATGGTTCTAGGTCGAAAGACCAAGAACAGTTCTAGGTCTAACCACCACTCAGTCTTACTATGTTAAGACATTTGTAATATCAATTGTTGTGACATGAATCCTTCAAATCCATATCGGTGTGAGTTCACTTATATGCTATGTGTTAGACTTGCTGAGCTTTTGTATGCCCACCCTTGCAAATAAACCTAAATTGCAGACAAACCCGAGAGCTCCGGCTCTAAGAAGAAGAAAGGAAAGAAAAAATGCATAGACTAGTTTACATGCTTTATTAAATTGCTTGTCTTTTTATTTTAAAGTCTTGATGACTTATGTAATATGAACAAGCAAACCATGTAATCGACTTTATATTAATATATATCAAGTTTCATCACATATTCTTGTTACGTATTTACTTTGGTTTAACTTAGAATTGCTAAAACTTAACATAGTATTGATAATGATCTATTTTTCTAGATGAGGATCGGTAAATAACTTATAAGTGTTGTACATCCGAGACAGGACTAAGCGATATTGACTGGTCAAATCCATTGTTAAAGTTCCTCGGACCCAGGTATAACTCGTTATTACTATTCTGAATGTTAGATAAATAGGATTATTGATATGAAAAGATATCACTATAACCAAATATGTTTCGAGTGAGGGTTTTAACTAATTGGGTAATGTTCTGTACGGAAAGAGAATTTTGCACCGGACAAAGATACAACCATTTGTCACGGATGAAGATACAAACATTCACCGCAAGATTCTCTGTTCCCAAGAGCCGTCCTAATGATTTAATGTCGTGGATATTGAAACATGTGAAGTTATAGAATATTTAAATCTTAAAGATAAAATGTCATGATTGAGTATTAAGTCTCTTGTATCGATTACAAGGACTTGATATAAAATAATGAAAGATCTTTGGGAATTAAGATGTGAACTTTGTTTATGAATAAAGGAAATCATCCATAAACCTAATGATTTAATATTTATAGTGAGCACCAAGTCATCTATAGTAAGTATAGTGATTTGGGGGCATTGCAACGGGACTTATTTCTGCCCTTTGTTGTGGCGCATCACCACTATGTTGAGTTTCAAGATTTATAATGGGGATCTGTTGGGTTTTTATCAGATGAGACACATTATATTGGTTCTTGTTGCTATTATCGACTTCCATTTGCTGCTACTGCGAGCTCCCAGGAAACATAACTTTGAAGGCAGGGACTTACATCATCTGCTGACGAAAAGTGGCCATCTCCTCTTGCTGCCTCTGCATCTCCATCATTATGTTCATCATCATCCCCTAGCCTTCTTGTACCTCCTTTAGCACCTTTAATATTTCCATCTGCATAATGTTCATCGCCATAGGTGTTTCTCCTATGACCTCATCACCTTGTCTTCCAGCATTTCCTTGCACGTTATTAGTCTATCTCTGGTCGGCCATTAGATAAGTAAAACTAATATCAGAAGCCTCATCAACGATTGGTCGATCAAGGTCTAATTGTCTTGTGACAAATTCAGGTGAAGTAATGCTCGTTTCTAGTGAAATTCTTCCCGAAACTCTTCTTCTTCGAATTGTGGGCATACTATTCACAAATTCTCACGTCCCCAAACGGAGTCGCCAAAAGAATGTAGGCAAGGAATTTCGTACCTTGCTAGGGTTAGGGTTTCGTGTCGAGGTTAGAGGAAAGCAATTTGCGAAGAATAATTGATCGATCGGAGAGGGGAGAAGAACAGGTGGACAATCACTCGAATAACACAAGGCAGAACTCTCGGGATCTTAGAGTAATCTCTAGTTTCTAAGAGTCTTTCGTGTGTTTTTAGAGTTTTGAGATAATCTAATGATCAAAATCTTTCTCCAGTGTCTCGGGTCTCAAGAGAATTCAAGTCCAAATTTCGAAGGTTCAAAATATTCTCTTGTGTCACAAACTCGGAGAGAATTCCCTAGAGAATTGTTAGGTTTCCCAGTCCCTTTATCTTGAAATAAGGGGGCTATTTATAGAGTCTCCTGGCAAAGGGGGGTATGTGCCAGGTATGTGACTTTGAGGGAAATTCTAGAAATACCCTTAGTCCTAGGGAAATTCCTATAATACCCTTAGTTACCCGAGTAATGCCCAAATCATCCCGTCCTTCTAGCTGTCAATCCAATCCTTCAATTAATTCCCAAAAATGAGTTGCCCCCACGAGCCTTTTGTCTCGGGACTCATGAGGTCCCCTCTCGGGTCTCGTTCATTTATTTTCGACTTGTTCATTTTAGTTCATTTAATTAATTAGGTCAAATCCAAACCCTAATTTTATTCATGGACTCACAGTTTCAAACAAATCATAGCAAACCTATATCACCGTTAAAAATTCGCACTTAGGAAAGTCTAGCAATTGGTGCTTTTTTTACCCTCTTTTCTGATGATAATTTGTATTTATATTGTGCTTCTGAAAAGAGAAAAATAAAATAATCTAAAACTTATGAGAGAAAAGAAAGGTTGAAATAAGAGGATTATTTTCTCTCATTGTGTTTCTGGAGTTTAGAAGGAAATTTTAATTTTAAAAAGTATATTAGTATTACTACATAATTCTTATAAGATTACATTTGAAAATCATATGAGAATATTTTTAATATTTTAATATGTTATCTAAGTTTTAATAACTTTCTTCACAAATCTTCTCAAGTTTGAAAGGAAATACGTTTAAATTTTCTTTCATTTTCTTTTGCTTTCTCTCCTAGAAGAAAGCTTATATATATATATATATATATATATATATATATATATATATATATATATATATATATATATATATTGTTTAATCTCTTCCTTAAATTTTAGTTATTCATCTTCTTCTTTTTTTCTTCCTTTTTATAATTCACAAACACAGGGTTAGGTATACAAAGAAAGGGATGTCTAGTTATTGACCACCTTTTACTAGTTAACGAATTGTCTCCTTTTTAAATTTTTTCGTCTAATTTAATGGAATGGACTAACAAATTCAACAAAAAAATAGTTGAGGACCAATCAAAGAAACAAATTGTCTGGGGACTAAACACGCAAAAACCACCATAATAAGGGACAAATCAAAGGAATTATCCCAAAATTTATAAAGACAATTTCTTCCACCATCACATAAATCCTATTTTCTATATTTTCTTCAACTCCCAATAATTTAGATTTTAGAGAGAGAAAAATAGTAGAGTTTAAGGTTCTGAGAATACAATACCTTACCTAGCTTAGTTATGATGCTAAGTTTACAGATAAATGAAGATCAGAGTGGGAGAAAATAGAGATAGGGACACTACAAGAAAAAATAAAACTTATTTTCCATGGAATTTTCAGTCAAAAATAAGCTTATTTATAGAAGAAAAAAAAACTTATTTTCTTCAACCCCCAATAAGCTTATTTCCGATGGAAAATTCCGTCGAAAATTCGGTTGTAAATAAACTCGTCAGGAATAGGTCCATCGAAAATAAGCTTATTCATTCAGAAATAGTTTATTTTTCTTGTCCATAGCACGTTTATGATGGAATTCCATCGGGATTACACTTACTGTCAAAAATAACTTATTTCCGACAGAATTTATTTTCGAAAGAATAAATTCCGTCGAAATTAGTTATTTTTCTTGTAGTGAGAGGGAGAAGATAATGAGAGATATAATTAGAAAAAGAATACATAGAAACAGAATTTCAATTCACAATTCACATGTCTAAGCAATACAATTTGTGAAAATATATATCAGAGCATTTGACTCACTTCCTCTCTTAACAGAATTATAATGGAAATGACAATTATAACCCTTTTAATAATAACTAACTATTGTCGTTAACTAACTAATAAAATATTAACCAACTCATATTTCTTACAATCAACCCCTCATCAAACCAACCTTGTCCTCAAGGTTGGAAATGAGGAAATTTATAATGGAACTGTTCCCATTCATCCCATGTTGCTTCAATAGGTAAAGTATTAGACCATTGAACTAAGACCTAAACTGTTATAACACTGTTCTTCTTAATCATTCTTTTGTCTAGCACAACTACTGGTTCCACCAAAAATTGGCCATGATCATTCAGCTAAGGTAAATTTGTAGAACTAAGACAGTGAAGTCCAATCTTCTTTTTAAGAAAAGATACATGGAACACATGATGAACTTTGGCATCTATAAGGAGTTTAAACCTATAAACAACAGTGCCAATTTTCTCCACTATAGGGAAAGGTCCAAAGTATTTAGGAGCAAACTTCCCAAATTTAGTTTGTGACAGTGTAGACTGTTTATAGGGTTTGATCCTTAAGTACACCAGATTACCCACCATGAAGGATCTTTTACTTCTAGCCTTATTAGCATAGTTCTTTATACTAGAGTGAGCAGCTATTAAATTTTTCTTAATTAACTGCAAGAATTGAGTTTTGTCTTGACAAAATGATCTAGTAGCAATGTCGTGCACTTGGGCATATTGATGGAAATTGAGATGTGAGGGCTTATATCCATATAATGCTTTAAAGGGGGTAGCCTTCACTCCGATGTGGTAATGGGTGTTATACCACCACTCAGCTAGAGCTAACCAAGTTGACCAGCTATTAGGCCTTTGAGAAATCATGTATCTATGATAACATTATAATACCTGGTTAAGTCTTTCAGTCTGCCCATCAGTTTTTGGGTGGTATGTAGTACTCAAGTGAAGTTTGGTTCTTACTAGCCCATCAGTTTTTGGGTGGTATGTAGTACTCAAGTGAAGTTTGGTTCTTACTAGCATAAAAAAAAAGACTGCCAAAAAAGGCTAATAAAAATCTTGTCTCTATCAGATACAATAGTAGAAAGGAACCCATGAAGTTTGTAAATCTGGTTAATGAATACATAATCCAATTCTAGAGCAGTAAAAGGATGATGAAGATCTATGAAATGTCAATACTTAGACAATATGTCCACCACTACCCAGATAATTGTAAAACCATTAGATTTTGGCAATCCTTCAATAAAATTCATGGATATGTCAACCCAAGACCCTTTTGGAATACGCAAAGGCTGTAATAATCCTGGTATAGCCATAGTTTCATGTTTCTATTGTTGGCAGATATCACACTCCTTAACAAACTTAGTAACATTATTCTTCATAGAAGGCCAGAAAAAATATTTATTAAGCATCTCATAAGTACCTTTAATCCCAAAAAGGCCCCCAACATGTGAATCATGGAATTCAAAAAGTAGCTTGGCTCTTAATGGCATATCTGGTCCTATTACCAACTTATCCTGAAATTTAAATCTACCATGTTGGAATGAGTAACCTGGCAAGGACTGGGGATCCAACTGGGTCTGAGCAACAGTGTATCTCATTCCTGTATCAAATTCCCAATATTTAGCTAATTCTAGAATCCATTGATGAGTGGTTATAGAAATAGATGAACAACTATGTTCCTGTTTATAGACTTCAGCTTGTCTGGATAAACAATCAGCTACTACATTTTCCTTTCCTTTTTTGTACATAATTTCATAGTCTAGTCCCATTAATTTAGTAATCCATTTTTACTAGGGTTTGTAGTAGTAACTCTTTGATCCAAAAGGTACTTCAAGCTATGGTGATCAGTTCGAATCAGCACCTTATTACCAAGCAAATAATGTATCTATTTAGTGGTATCATAGAACATAGCCATTAAATCCTTTTCATATGTAGACCAACCCAAGTGTTTTGGTGCTATAGACTTACTCAAATAAGCTATGGGCCTACTTTGTTGTATTAAAACTGTTCCAAGACCAGAGTGTGAAGTATGTGTCTCTAAGACATAAGGCATGTTGAAGTTAGGCATGGCTAATACTGAAGCCCTGATCATTTCATCTTTAAGAGCCAAGAAAGCCTTTGTAGCTCCCTCATGCTATTGGAATTTATCCTTCTTCAACAGCTCAATAAAAGGTTTACTAATTAAGCCATAATTCTTAATGAACTTCCTGTAATAACCTATTAATCCCAGAAATCCTTTCAAACTTTTAATATTTTATGGCAAGGGCCAATTTGTCATGCAACTAATCTTTTCTAGGTCAATAAAAACACCATTGTAGTTGATAACATGCTCCAAATACTGGACTTACTCAATGCCAAACACACATTTACTTATCTTAACAAATAAGGTATTATCTTTCAAAAGTTGTAAAGCCAACTTCAGGTGTTCCAAATGTTTTTCATAGCTTTTGCCATAGACTAATATATCATCAAAGAAAACTAATATGAATTTTCTAAGGTAATACTTGAAAATTTTGTTAATTAAGGACTGAAAAGTAGTTGGTGCATTTGTGAGCCCAAAAGACATTACTAGGAATTCAAAATGGCCTATGGGAGTTTTAAAAGCAGTTTTTGGGATATTTGGTGCATGCACTCTAATTTGGTGGTATCCAGACCTAAGATTAAGCTTAGAATACCATTTGGATCCATATAGTTCATCCAACAATTCATCTATGGCTGGGATGGAAAATTTATCTTTGACAGTCATATCATTAAGAGACATATAATCTACACACATCCTCCAAGAATCATCATGCTTTTTAACCAAAAGAACTGAAAATGCATAAGGACTAGTACTAGCTTAAATTACCACAAAAGCCAATATTTCATTCATAATCTTTTAAATTTTCTCCTTCTGCACATAAGGGTATCTATAAGGTCTTAAGTTAACTGGTTGACTGCCTTCTTTCAAATTTATGTGATGGTTATGGGATCTATCTGGTGGTAGAGTTTTCCTAGGTTTTATGCCTTTTCGACAATCATGTCAGACTCGATGAATTTAGTGACCTCACCCGGTGCTACCTCGGTCTTCAAGTGCTAATTAGATGTATGAGATAGTGAATGCAGAGTCCGCCTGAGCGGACAAAACAAGAAGAAGCAAAGAGGCGTAGGCGAAGAGCATTGTTGATAAAAATTATAGAAAAGAATTGTAGATAAAGTTTAAGTTTAGAGATTATAATCATAAGAAACTAGATACAAATTGCTACCAACTCCAAATTTTATAATTTTAAAAACGTATTTATATATGCTTAATTATTAATTTTAAAAACGGTCAATTTAACTAAAAAAGTTCAAATGACGCTTTTAATTTGAAGCGGAGAGAGTATCAATTCTTATATATAAAAGGAGGAAAAGAAATAGAACTGTACGCTTTGTCGTTGCATTTTCAATGTCTAAGTCATAATATTGTGAAAAAATAATAGTATCTTATCATTTTACATTAAATCACACATATTTTATCCCTTTTAGTCTCCCATTCTCTCCTACTCTCTTATCATTGTACATTAACTCACACACATAACGTGGGGGTGTGTGTATGTGTGTGCAAATAACTAGTGTTTATAATTTGTTAGCACGATCGTATGTAAGATACTATCCCAAATCAAGCCTATTTTCTAAAAAGAAAAGTACAAAAAAAATACAAAAGTAATTAACTTTTCAATTTTCATATAGATTGGATTGAAAAAATAACAAATATTTTGGTAAAGTCAACTCTAGGATGTGTTTAGAAAGAATTTCCATATGACTAAAAAACTAGCCCGACATACATATGGGCCAAAACTTGGCCCTGGCTCATATGCACCATTTTCTTATCTATAGATAAAAATATTAAATGAATCTTGCTCATTTTAATGGGTTGTGAAAGGACCAACTTGCGGACGCGTTTGTGCTCTATACAGATTATCACTGAATTAATAGTCTTTAAACTATAATGTATAGCAAGCTGTAAAATTCCTTAATTAGGACATAACATTTTTTTTATTTTTTTTTTAAAACGAGCACTACTCATTCAATTAATTGATAAACGATCAAGAAACAGAGCATTAATGGCTAGTGGGGGAGAATCCTCCGGCCAATACAAATCCTCAACTAAAGAGTGTCTAGCATATTGAGCCAACACATGAGCTACCCTATTTTCATCCCTCTTAACACAACAAACATTAAACCAATGTAATCCATTTATCAAATGTCGGATATCATTCACAACAAGACCATATAATGAAGAAGAAAAAAATTCGAGGAAGAGATAGCTTGAATAACCGAACTGTTATCCCCCTCAATAATCAATCGTGAAAAACCTGCATCTATAGCAAACTTGACAACTCTACGGCAAGCAAGCAAATCAGCTTCTTCATTGGTAGACACCTGCAGTCCACTAGTAACCATTGCAACCATAACCTCTCTCTTGTCATTTTTAATAATTGCTCCATAACCAGTTTTGTCTAATTTTTTGAATATTGTAGTATCAAAATTAAGTTTGTACTCTTTTAATGACAATACCAATATATTTTATTAAAAATATGTTGATTTATAGTAAGAGTAGACATATCAATTATTATTAATGTATTTGTACCATGTCATTATATCTACTTGACACTTGCAACAACAAAATCAATAAATTTTTGTTGCAATATATTGAATGACTCAATTCGTAAACCGTTACGCTATGTTTATACCGCATATTGCGTAGTTGGGATATAGAAACAAACAATTATTACATGTCACCGTATTTGGATATATAAATAAATAGTTATAAAAATTGTAAACTATCTAAAAAGTATTAAGAATTACAAGATTATTGTTTTTAAAAGTTTCATGAATATCATCAATTTTAAATTTAAAAATATATAATATTGACTTTTAAAAGATAAATTTAAACTTATATTCTGAATGAGTAACTGTTATGGTGCGTCTGTTCTTT